>CATIWQ010398510.1:0-13932 GCA_949673415.1 Euphorbia schlechtendalii
AACAACAAAAAAAAGTCATCCTAGTCGATTAAATAAAAACAATCCAATTCAAAATAAAGCATTCCAAATAACCAAAAGTATTTGAAACACATTCAGTATTCAAACTAATATTAAAACTCTAAAAAAAGTCATCTAAAAAAAAGTACTTAGAGATGAGAGGAGCATCAATTGAAAAAAAGAACTAAGCAAGTTTCTATTAATATATATGAGAGGAGCTTCAATTGAAAAAATGAAAGTTTTTATTAATTTATATACTAGACAAATAATAGTTAGAATGGTATTAATAAAAGATGGGCCTGAGTAATGTAAAAGCAATTTTTAATATATGT
The DNA here is from genome assembly GCA_949673415.1 of Euphorbia schlechtendalii. Classification (NCBI taxonomy): domain Eukaryota; kingdom Viridiplantae; phylum Streptophyta; class Magnoliopsida; order Malpighiales; family Euphorbiaceae; genus Euphorbia; species Euphorbia schlechtendalii. The sequence goes on from CATIWQ010398510.1 coordinate 330, forward strand.
AAATAACTTATCCGGGCCGGGCCGGGCTTAATAGGTTTTAATATGCATGTCCAAGCCCGGCCCTTTAATAACAGGGTTTTAAAAGAACTTGGGCCAGACCGAACTTTATACTAAATATAATGTTCAAGACCTTTTATTTTTGAAACGGGCCAGGATCGGACTGTCGGGCCACCCGCCCAATTAACAGGTCTACTAATACTCTTTTAATTTTAGTTTTGTTTGTTGTTCTTGCGAAGAAAAGCAGGATATTTACCGGGCCGGGCATATACCTAGCTGGGAATGGATCACTATCAATGGGCCTGCCTTAACATACGTACGTGGCGTTACCTGATTCGTCCCGAACATAAACCGCCTACCTCTTTAAACTAACTTGCCCAACACAACACGATAACCACCATATAAACCCTAGACAATTAACAAATTCGGAGCTCATTCACCGAATTCTAGAGAAAATTGTTTTGAATCTAAGAAATTGGAAGAAAGAATAGATTTTTCAATTGCTTAGGCAAATATATCGTGCATTACCGCTATCGATTCATAAGCTTTGTTTACTTTATCAGTCTCTGAAAATCTGATTCCAGATCAAATTTTCATTGAACACAGAAGAGATTTAATACAAAAGGTCTGTTAACTCTCTCCTTCAGCTGTTTATATGTTTTCTCGCATTTAATTGCCATTCGATGTTGTGTGTGCTGAATACTTGGTTTGCAATTGTTATGCTTTTCGTTTCAATTTGTTAGGGTTTCTGAGCTGTATATTTAGATTAATGTATATTGTGCAAAATTAATTTATTTATGATGAATAAAATTTGGTTCTTTTAAGGATTGGTATTTACTAGATTTTTTGTTCTACTTTTTTTGTATTGTTTTTACTGTATCTTCTCCTTCTATTGGTTTATATCTCGCGTATCTATTTTACTGATATTATATTTTGGAAGTGGAGATATAATTTCTCTGGATTTATATGCTTTAACTTTGTAACGATGTTTATGTTAAATATATTTCTATCTGTGGTAAACTGATAATGGAATTTGTATTTTTTCTTTTGCGATGACAGGTTGGTGAGTCCCAATTATTCTCTAATCTTATTCATAATGAGATTCAAGAAAGGGAGTAGCGTGGAGGTATTTAGCAAAAAGGAGGTTCCAACTGGCGCATGGCTTTGTGCTGAAGTAATTTCTGGGAATGGTCACACATATAGCATCAAGTACGAACACTTATCAAATGGCGCAGGACCTGTGGTGGAAAGGGTCCCTAGAAAGGCAATTAGACCATGCCCCTCTCCATTGAAAGGGATAAGTAATTGGGTTCCTGGTGATATAGTCGAGGCCTTTCACAATCTATCTTGGAAAATGGCAAGGATAGTAAAGGTTATGGACCGGGAGATATTTTTGGTGAGGGTACTTGGATCATCCGAGGGCTATTTTAACAAATCTGGTTTAAGGGTTCGACAGTGCTGGAAAGATGACAAATGGTCTGTGATTGGAAAGGTAATTGCCTCTCTCAAAGTGTAGTTATGTTTTTCTTTTCTTTTGGAAAAAAATGATAAAATCTAGGACTTACAATGTTGGATGGTGAATAATGCCAGTTAGCAGGATTGGGAACACTTTCTTAATAGTCTTCCAATATGTATATTGGCTTTGATGTTAAATAAGTCAACCATGGGTTTTTTTGTTGTGAGTTTGTCATTATGGATTTACAATCCTTGATAAATTAAGAATGCATTTTTGTTTTCAGTTGTTATTATAAAATTCAAATTTCATGCTGCTTATGTATTGACCTAATTTGAATTTTGAAACAGGGTTTGGAGATAGCTAAAGTAAAAAATCATGTTGGACATGACAGCTTTCGTGCAGAGAAAAATACAGAGCTCAAAGTTCCTCATTTCATTTCAACTGGATCATTAAAGAGAAGATCACCACTTGGATCACATGATCTGGAAGCTCATCCTGTAGCTGCTCAAAAGAAGAGACTGGTTGAAAAAGGTAGCAGTCATCAACAAATTTATTCTGCGTATTGGTCTCCAACTTCCGAAAAGGTAGATGCAGTTGTTTATCCAGATGTAGTATTGGATGAAAATCATATGAACTCATCTTTTAATGTTGCAACAGCTAAGTTTTCTCTGTTAGATACATGTAGCAGAAGTGATAGCTTTGTTATAGACTGCACATCTGTGGATACTAGCTGTGCATCATCTTGTGGTAGTTGCAACTCCATGGGCAATGATGAACAAAACTTGCCATTTAGGTGTTCTTCCCAGCATGGGAACAATATGGATGATTATCATAGTGATGCTGAGTCGACTTGTGGGGAGCAATTTGAGAAAGAAGAGTGTTCATTATATTCAGGTAATCAATCGGGTTTAGAATTCCGTAGGTCAGGATTAGATACTTATCGTTTTGCTATTGAGGATTTATATGCTTTAGGGCCATTGAGTTGGGAAGATGAATCAAAATTGACAAATCTGCGTCATGCGCTTCATATATCAGATGATGAACATTTGGCGATTTTAAGAAATCTGATATCTGCTAATAGAATGGTTGTTATCAGCTGACTAAGGTGATAAGTTTTTTTTCCTCCTTACACTATCCAAATGTATATTTTTACCCAATTGATACCAAGTTGTAAAGGATTGAAATTGAATTGCTTTGGAAATTTGGAAAAAATATTATATTGTAGTTATTATCGTTTCCATATTTGTTTTTTTTCACAAAACTTGCTCTCTTTCACGAGCTCTTATCATTTCCAATTTGAAGTTGATTTTTCTTGTCTTTGCTTGTGAGTGTATTGAGCTTTACTTTGAGATTGCCGAGCATTTCTTGATCCTGTGCATTTGATGTAATGATTCTATCTCTCATATGGTGAGATGTATTGTGTAGCAGCCAGCATATGGAATTTATCGTGGTATGCTGATGCTTCATTGATGTATACTGGGGCCAATATCGGAGCTTGCTTCCCTTGTTTTAGAGCCTCAGTCAATTGAATCATATAGTCAGCCTTAAATGGGTTCACTATTGGGCAATATCCACACTTGATTTCCTACAGAAACTTGTGTCTCGCTGCCCGGCTATTGGTATGTATAAAATTGGTAATATTGTAATTTATATCCGTGATAATTCATTCTATATTTGACATGTATTGCCATGCTAATAGAAAATCAGAATATATAATCTGGACATAATAGTTGAGGACTGAAGAAACAAAAAGATTGGAATCATTGATTCTGTAGATTGATGTGTCAAATTCTCCAAAGTTTAGTGGAAGCATAGCTGCTTTTGTAAAATGCTCTGTCCATTGATACATCATGCAAATGTGTCTTTAGATGGTCCTTTTTCTCATTTCTTCTTTGTGATAAAGTTTTCCTTGGGTAGCGTTACATGTTTCATTCCCAAGAGACATCTTTCCAGGAACAAGTAGTTCATCGTTAACTTTTCACAACAATAAGGGCACTATTTCCTAAGCAATATTTCATAGTATATCTGTATATGTCTAGTTGTTGGTTGATATTGACTTTGTTGTGCTCAAACTGCTTCATGGCCGGTGATTTCAAAATGCAAGTTGCTTAAATTTCATATTGCTATTCCTTGTTCGACAATGATGGAAAAAAACCAGTAATGAGCAGTTGAGTACTCTGCCTAAGGAATGTTCTGCTTTCTAAATGTGATTTACAGTTGAATACTGGTTTCAATTCTCATAAATATCTGGCGTTGTACTAGTCATTGGTAAAGCCATGTCCCCGCCCCCAATTTATGACCATTTGGTTGAAGTTTCTTAAATTTTTGTTGCTAAGAGATACACATTATTGGTGCTGATCTTGAGAACTAATAGATGGAACAAGAGGATTACTGTTGTGGATTTCGTATATCTTCATTACATAATTCAATACAACGAAAATTTTGTCTTTTGCCCTATTGTTGACGTAAGCTATCGTTCTGAATGCTAATGAGTGTTTAAAAATCTGATCAATCATCGAACTCTCGGCTTCTTTAGATTACAAGTGATGTTAATTTGGAATGTGACTGAATAAGGGTCTTGTGGCCTGAAGTGGTAAGAGTGTGATCTTGATTGATGCATCAAGAATATACTCACATTTAAATAACCTTTTGAAATTACTTCAGGGGTTGCAAAGTATGCAGCTCATCCACCTCAAGTTGAATTTGGGTAAAATACATGTTAAGTTCCGTGAACTTGACAACCTTCGCTTAATGTCCTCGTACACTTTTAACTGAACCTCTGAGCCCCTAAACTTGGTACAAGTGAACTTCCAACCATCTAAACTTGGTACAAGTGAATATTTGAATCTCTTCAATTTGGCATAAATGAACTTTCGAGCTCTTTTAATTAACACATAAGTTTAATCAAATATGTAGTTATTGACACATAATTTGTATGCCACTTCATTTTTATGAACATCTCTATGATCAAGAGGGGGTTCGAAGGTTCATTTATGTAAAGTTGAGGGAGCTTGGAGGTTTACTTTGCAAAGTTTGGGGGTTTAAAGGTTCATTTGAAAGTTTATGAGGTAGTAGGCAAAAACTGCCAAGTTCAGGGGTTCAAGATTCAAGATGTAGTATGCCTTGAATTTGCCCATTTGTTGTTTAGCTTTGTGTTTTAAGGTATTATATTTGACTACGTGCCTTTTGTTCATGTCTAGAGCTCTTATAATAATCACCATGCTTCATCTTTGGACTTCTGTTTCCTTATATGTAATGAACAATGTTATCAGTCTTACTGGGCATCAAACCAACATTCCGTCAGCATCGATCTAATGATTGGAAGCTGTTCAGAAACTGCACGTGATTTCATACTTTGGTGGGTGTAGATACACAGCAATGAATTACAATATTTTGGTGGTGTGTTGGTCACTGTTTTTGCTAGGAGAAGCTCACGAAATATTAATCTCGATTTTAACTTGAGAGAATGGTGAGACTGACGTGGAGAATGAAGGAAAAAATGCATTAGAAAATGGTTATTAAATATCAGTATCCCAACATGAAATGAAATGTTAACGTGAACTATGTTGTAATTTAGCCATACAAACAGTTGAAACAAATTCACAAGATGAGCAAACTGATGTCAATTACCTGTAACTTGATTGATTTGTTGACTATGAAATGAAAAAAAAAATGTTGAATTATGTACCTTACATGTAAGGGTATCACAATCGACATATTTACATGTTGAATTATGCCCATTACATGTTGAATTGCTGTAATATGGGTCGTGGTGTCGACAGGAAGAAAGAATCTATCTGGAAGCAAAATTGGATCTTTGGATGAGACAAATTTTCATGACAAAGCAGAAGATATGCTGAAAAGAAAGAAGTTTGTGTTAATTTTAGACGATGTATGACCTAGAAGGTGTAGGGGTTCCTCTGCCAAACAAAGACAATGGTTCGAAGGTGGTAATAACAACCCGTTCTATTGCGGTATGCAAGCAAATGGAGGCGGTAAAGATAATGAGAGTGAAGTCATTAAATTGGCAAGAAGCCTGGCTACTTTTTCAGGAAAAGGTTGGGCCTGTTGATGCAAATGTCTTACCTCTAGCTCAAAAGATGGCTTCAGAATGTTGTGGCTTGTGGATTACACTCCTTATCAAGTTTTATTTCTTCTGGTGTGCATAATTTCTGTTCTTTTGGACTTCTTTATAATTTTTTTTAATTAATACCAAGTTGATACTTTGCTAGGCCTTAGACCTTGTGTACCTAAGCACGCTACTTAGTATCATCTCACTTTCTCAAAGTTAAATCAACAGTTCATGATTTACAAATCAAGCCACAAAAATCATTGATAAACTGTGTAAACTGAACAAGTTGAGTTTTTTCAAATAATCTATTACTAACCTAATATCATTGTAATTTGTAAAGCTAAGCTCTCTCCATGAAAGGACAATCAAAACAATAGGCATAGATATGTATCGCCTCATAAGATTTTGGCATTTTGCTTACAAACAAGAACACTACCCATAAATAAACTTAAAAATCTATATAATATAACGGCAAATTGATTAGCCTCCCACTTTTCCATTAAATGTGAACCATAGATTATTTCCGAGTTCATTGTAAAAGAATAGTACAAGATCCTACTTGACAATCGTGGCAGCACTGCGTTGCGTTAATTCGTCTCATGCTAGAGTAGCTCTCTTGCCTTTAGCATCCCTTGACTGCCAATAGAATACAACACACAAACAACATTGTTACCAGAAAGTTATTGGGATATATAAATGTGCACAAAATCCAAGTCAATGAGAGGGAAACCTGAGAAGCAGCAGATTTCTTTGAATCCAAGAACTGGCCATAAATACTGTAAAGCCTTTGCTTTTCAGATTCAGAAATAGATGGTCTTGCTTTTGAGGCAATGGATTTTAACAAAGAGTCAGATATGACTGGCATTTTGCCAAGTTCACGACTCTCTGAATTAAGATGTTCGTGAACTGCTGCAAGTTGTGCATCGGACAGGAGAGCTTGTAGGTCAGCTCCGCTAAAGCCTTCCGTCATATAAGCAATGGCATCTAAATCGACATCGTTGGCCAGTGGCAGCTGCATTACATTGCAAAAAGAAATTTGGTGGAGCTCCTTTAGAATCAAACATGAATACATTACCAAATTCATAGACTCACTTAACATCATATGCAGGAATATGAAGGAAGGTAACAGAAGGAAAAATAACAAAAGGAAAGACATTATGTCTGCGAATATCACTGACCTTTCTAGAAAGAACAGAAAGGATGTCCAACCTCTCCTTTGGAGATGGAAAATCACAGAAAAGCAGTCGATCTAACCGACCTGGCCGCAGCAATGCCGCATCAAGTAAATCTGGTCTACTGCTTCACACACGTCGGGAAAGGGTGAGATTAGAAATGCGCAATACAGAGGAAAGACTGAAAAATGTAATAAACTATTCATGTTGCAGCTGAAAATTTTGTCCCACCTATACTGGCAATTTATATTCAAGAGTTACAAAAAAAAGAATTTTCATTTAGTTTTTTGTTCAGTTTCTATCACGCTGCCTATTCCGTCCTGTCATTTCATTTCCCGATTCTGACTATTTGTTAAGTCTTAAAAGTGGCAATCACCTCTGGCTGATCCACAGAGTAAATAACATTTAATCCCTGACTTATAACCAGTTACAGTCAGTCTTCGTTTCATAAAGAATATATTATGAGATCCCTATGTTTTGTTCCAGTCAAAAGTTTAGTCCCTCTATTCTGTTCAGGTGTATTTCCAAGTTAAAAAAATAGTAATTTACAAACTGCAAATTGCATAAATTTCTCTCTCTTGGCTCTCGTCTCCACTCACTCTCGCAATACACACTCACTATACTCTGAATTAAATTGCGAACTTTTTGCAGGGAAAGCTCTGAACCGTTGGGTTTCTTTTTCTTCATTATAGATTCTCTTAGACAAAGTTCAAAAATATCTTCATGCCCCTAACCATTCTAGGGCCAAAAACATGAAAAGGAAAAAAGAGTGCTAGAAGAAAAACCAATGATGTAACCAGAGTAATCTGCCACTCTAAAACAGTACAAATAGTTAAAGGAATCGAAATAACATTAAAGTAACTCCAGAAAGAGCTAACCTTGTCGCAGCAAATACAAAAACACCAGTTAACACTTCGACACCATCTAATTCGGTAAGAAACTGAAAAAGAAAGCACAATCAGAATGTGGGTTTCAAAAACTTAAAGAAGAAAAGCATCAAGAGAATAGGCGACTGACTTGATTAACAACTCGATCAGTCACCCCAGTATTGTCATGACCTCTTTTGGGAGCAATTGAATCAAATTCATCAAAGAAAAGCAAACATGGAGCTGCCGCAGCTGCTTTTGAAAATATATCACGAACCTGGAAAAAGAAGTGAATCATTGACAGGCAATGAGCATTAAAAATTTATTCCGACAGAAAAACTGTGTATTTTCAGGGCTGTAAAATCTACAAGCTAACAACTTTTTAGTTGAGTATCATTTATAGAGTTGTAAAATAATTGAAGATTTAACAGGTACTGAAAAAACAGTTCAGATTAGGCCCTTTATTCCATTTGATCACTTGCAACAGAAGTAATTTTACAAGTACTATGTATAAGCCAAAGTTATAAAGCTATTTGGTTCCATCATTCCTAAACTTCTCCAGTCTAGCTGAGAATTCTAATCTGAATGTTTAATGTGAATATTTAGTCAAAAAAATATATAATATAAAGAATATGACAAGTCATAACATATATTTGTTTGATATCAAGCCACACTTGGAAGCTAGGTAAAACACATGCAGGGATCTAAAAATATCTGTTCATCAAAGAGGAAAATGATAAAAAAAACATGTAATTGGTCTCTTACAGCTTGCTCAGAAGCACCAATATATTTATTTAACAGCTCGGGTCCTTTAACTGATATAAATCGCAGTGAACAAGCAGCAGCAGCAGCACCAACAATGTGAGTCTTGCCGCAACCAGGGGGACCATATAACAGTACATTAGAACGTAGCCTTAAAGGAGCTTTCGCAAAAATATGTGGGAATTTTGAAGGCATTTCGATCATCTGCCATGGATAAGAGAGTGAGGAATAAAAAAACTTAGCTAAATTGCAAACAAAAGGAAAGTAAAGTCAAAAGAAGAAATCTGCCATAAGAATTAGTATAGTCAAAGAAGTAACCAACTATTAAACAATGCTAGTCATGTTTGTTCCATACACTATCTACATATTCAACTTGCACTTGAGATTTCGGCAACATTGCACTAACAGATTTAAAAATACAAATGCGGCTTAAAAGTTCTTGTAAGTCTTCAATTGTTGGTATATACCAATTAGTGGAATCATATCTGTACAGGACCACAGATTTGATAATACAATAACAACGCACTGGAATTTCCGAATAGAAAAAAAGAACCTTAAAAAATCATAAAAACATGTATGCAACTTTTGTTTCAAATTGTCTACAAACTAGCAATGGCATGATACTCCGTGTCAAGTTGCACGCCAATTTTTACAGAATTAACAAACAAGTTTTTGTATCACAACTCCAATCATGCCCAAACTTTAGTATGCAATAAGCTAAACTTGTCAGAATTCCCACCACATGTCTCTTATTTGAAAAAAAAGTCTCTGATGTAAGCTTCCCATAGCCATAAAGAAAAATCTGGGAGACAAAAATTGTACAGTGCCCATTTAAATACCTCTGGCATTACCTTACGCACCTTTCTTTCATCCAGTCATATAGCATGGCACTGTAGATTTTTTTTTTGAAAAAAAAAGGAATTCTATAAATCTTAATATCAAAGGTACAGCAAAGAGGTTGTGTAAATGTAATCGATGAAACTACAGGAATTTCAACTGTTCAGTTAGGCTTTACCTCTTTAATTGCATTTCTTATATCCTGAAGACCACCAACATCATCCCACCCAGAGCGACCACCATCAGGAGCAGATTTGGTAATGTCACGCATGGCAACAGGAAGGAAATCATGCATTGCCCGAGAAAAATCATCTCTAACCAGCGTGGGTGGCACATGCTCTCCAGAACTATGATTAGAAGGCAAGAAACGGCCGATGGCAGCATGAACTGTTCTATCAACCAAAATTTCCTGATACATCGAAACTGGTTCACATTAAAACAAGAATATGACATGTCCAAATGATTAAGAAAATGCAAACTTAAGAAGACTACTTTTCACTCATATATTCTATCTCAATTAATAATTTCAAGACTGCTCACAACAGGATCAAGTAATTTACATCCACAAATTTGTCCATGTCAATAACAAACATTAAGGGATTCACAATAGCTGCCTAGAAAGCTTAGACTGTCAACTTATCATGAAAACAAATCAAGGAAGAAAAAGCACTGGCTCAGAACTATCAATCTACTCTAAGGGAATCAATAAATGCACTGGGGCATCATCAACATACTCGCCCTTCAAAGTATCCTCTATTGCAAAGAAAATAATAGTGCCTTTATCATAGTAAATAAGAGAAACAAATATATGAATGCTTATCTCATGAATGCAACAAAATGCCACTTTTCATATCCTTATTCACTATCATGCTTCAGTATTCTTTCCTATAACCACTCAATTTTATTCAAAAATGCCATGTAGACTACAATATTTATCATCCAAATTAAGATTGTCTTTCCCGAAACATAACAAAATGATGTAGTAAATGTTCCATGCTGATAATTATGAATGACATTTGCAAGAAGAGGTACAAGCGTGAAATGAGGGAAGTCACTGGAAATTATCTAAATGTTACTTCATAAACCATTCCCAGCTTCCTAGGAGACAAACAATTAAAGTACAAATTCATTTTCAATCCAATTGAAGGAAAATACCAGATCATATGCATCATAACCATCACATTTGGAAGCAATATCTAGCAAGATATCATCAGAACATTGAAGGGATCGTCTTTTAATTTCATGTTTTAGTATAGCCTGGCGTTCTGAGGCTGCTGGAGCAGGCAGTTGTATATGAAAGTCAAACCGTCCTGGAAACAATTACCAATATCAGCATAAACAGCAGCTTTGAAACTCAGCCATAAGCGTGCACTTGTTCTCATTGAGACGACATACAAACCTGAAGAGCTCAATGACTTTGGAACATTCTCAAGCTTCTGCACACATGCTATAAAAGCTATTGGGCCAATACCACATGAGTTCTTCCTGTTTTCCTGTATATTAAAATATTGATAAGCTGACTAACAGAAGAAATGAAGTATGATATTAAGATCCATGCTGTACTCCCCAGAAAAGCACAAAAACCAAACAAAAGCATATAATTTCTTTACTTTGATTGATTTTATAAAATTCATTGCTTTTATCTTCATAAGGTTTAATAATACAAATACATTTACACACCGTCAACAACTTTTGGGAAATCTGATCGTTACTTTTTTCCCATTGTCGATCTTCACATTAAAGTCCCAAATCAATCTAGTCCTTTTGGACAAAACGTGTTAGCTTGAATAACGTGATGTGATAGCTTGGATTACACGATGCAGTATAAATAATCGAATCAATCTTAAAAAGCAACATTAATCAAAAACCAAAATATGCAAGGTGAAGGGTGACACTAAGGCAAAATTAGTTTCCCTAATATGTTGAGGGTGATCATTACGTTAGTACTTTTGAAAATAGTTTTAGCTTTCTCAGGTTTGACTTCTCATAAGAACTAGATTATATCAAAAGGAAAAGAAAAGAGAAATGGCAGTATCATAAGAAATTCACCAAGGTAAGAAATAGTTTCAAGACAATAACTGGCATTATAACCATATCCACCATCGAAAAAACCAAGGAGAGATTAACACAATAACTTTATTACCCCATATTCATCCATAACCTCCGTGAGAAATTTTGTAAGCGCAACAACAGAGGTTGAAGGTTGAGATCCTTCTGAGTCAGAAGAGGATGCGATAATACTGTCAAGATCATCAAAGATGATGAGAGAAGGAGCATGATCCAAAGCTTCAGATATGCATGAAGAAATCGACTGACGCATGGTTGAGGCTTTTTCAAGAGCAAATCCAGAGCACCCCACAAAAATCCTACAAGCATGAAATTACATTAGGGAACAGCAAAGATTTCATTTCCACGGCCAATCCCGTAACTCAAATAAATTCACCAAAGAAAGAGGAATTTAGTACTTTGATTCACCAATTACATGGCAAATGAAGAAGAAGAAGAAGAAGAAGAAGAGGAAATTACACAAAACTAAGGAAAGAATTCCTTACACATGTGCTAAAAGGTGTTCAGATTCTTCAAGAGATTTTGCAACTGCTTTTGCTAAAATAGTCTTTCCAGAACCCTAATACATAATCACCGGTTCAATCATTGGTTAACATATTGCAATGCAAAGCAAAGAGATGACAATATTGAACAGCAAGATGGTCACTGGTATAAAACTATTCTCGGTAGTTGGTGCCACAAGTTTTAGCTTTTACATTGAATTATTATTGTTCATTAGGTTAAAGCAAGTTCATTTCTATCCCTAGCTGTATCTGTTCATAATATTATTTTTCTTTATTGTAAAGGTAGTTTGGCTTCCTCTAAAGTAATCAATTGCATATGCCTCATGTTTGAGCTTGTGTTTCCAATCAATCATTTCAACCTCCGTGTAGGAAATTCAGTGTTTTTCCATCAATTGTGCAAATGGCTAGTAACATGTCACATCTATGTGTTACCATTTGCGCCGTTGCGAAATCAAATGGCAAAGGGAATGGTAACTGAAATGAGAATTCCATCCTATAACATATTTAAATAAATTCTTCCATCATCATTTACAAGTTGTGCACTTTCTAATGACCAGGTCCACATGGATGAAGATCATTGAAAACTATTGAAATTTTCGAAGAAACTATATCATAATATTGTCAATCAAAAAGAATACAATTAACAGAAAACCAAGAGAGACAGAAAAATATTTGCCTTTCTTTCTATTCTAAATAAAAGAGGTTCAGTTTCCAATGACACAGCCACCTCCCTGTAATGTTTATAACTCTTCCTCTTATATACATATGGAACGTGATATCTAAGTCTGTCTCTTCAGAGTTCAATCCATGGTCACCTATCATCGTATTAATCAAAAGTTCAGCACAAACTAAACTAGGCAAATGTTCAAGCATGCATCACGACCATTGTTTTGAAAATCCCCGCCTAGGCTCCATTTTGCTAGTTTTCACCCAAATTCATGTATTTAGGCATTAACATGCCCTTGGCCGATATATCGCTGCATAGTCCATTTTTTCTGCCTCAGAGGTGCCTGGACGAATCTTTTCCAATATACCGATAATTTACAATAATTATAGTTAAATTTTTTAACCCACAAACATTAGCTCAGTGGGTAAACCAATTGTGCATCAAATCTCACCATGGAAGTCTAGACTCAAACCGAGAAAAAATTTGCTCTAAGCTACAAAAATTTAAGGACTTTAGGAACTTCAGAACGAGATAAAATACTTCCAAGAGTTTTGTATTTTTAATGAATTTTTTTATTATGTGAAAATTAACTAAGATTTTATGTTTTTCAATTTTTAATCTTAAATGTCTATTTTTTCATAATCTTTTCCCATACTATATTTCACATTTCAATTAAATTTAAAATTTTAATATATTGAAGAAAATAAATAATACGAATTTGATTAATCCCCACCTAGGCCCCAGGGGCCTTAACTGTCTGACTAGCGCCTAACGATTTTTAAAACATTAGTATGCTAGAGACAAGAAAAAATACATATCATTAACACTACTGTATAAACTTAAAGGTAAACTAAAATATAGAAAACAGACAATGCACAAGATAATATATAAGATATAGAGCTTCTATATCAAGAAATTGTTGCACGCCTAGGAAGCACGGAAACTCCTGTGACATGCCGTTTCCGCGTTTCCCATCCGTTTCGGAAAAGGAAACCCCTACGGAACGTTTCCGGGCCATTTCTGCAATTAATGAAAGTTGGAAACTCGTTTCCGTAAATTCCAGAAACCGTTTCCTAGCAATTCCTCGTATCAAAAGACCCAATTTTAATTCATTCACAAAACTAAACTTTCTAATATATTCAAACTACTAAGACTTTAAAACCCCAATTCATTATTTATATTATTAATAATATTATTATATTAT
>CATIWQ010398529.1:0-16578 GCA_949673415.1 Euphorbia schlechtendalii
ATAATTATTATTTGTAAAAATAATTTTTAAATAACGATAATTACTAGTGTTATTGACATAATAATATTATTAATGTAATTATAAAATAATAATATTATTATTTATAACCATACTATTAATTAATTAGAAAATGTGATATGGGATAATAAAATAAAAATATTTATTTATTAAAAAAACTATTACGTTTTTGTAATCCTATAATAAATGATAATTTGAATCCAAACTACAATATATTATAATAATTATTATAAATTCACGTGTAATTGTAACAATAATTATTATTTGAATAACAAAATTTTAATCAAATGAATTATGTATTATAACAATTTTTATTATGAATGGTATTAAAATTGTTTTATTAATTATTTTATATGGGTAGTTATTAATAAAATTATTTGTAATGATTAGTATTAATAATTTATTGGTAAATATATTTATTGGTTTTTATTATTATTTTAATAACTTATATATTATTATTAAGTTCAATTAAGTTCAGGTTCATTAAGTTCAGTTCAATTAAGTTCAATTCAGGTTCATTAAGTTAAGTTCAGTTAAGTTAAAATTAGGTTCAGTTCAGGTTTCAAAAACCGAAGAGATCAGGACCTAAATCTTGCAGAAATTCTACAGATATCTAGCGGCTCAATTGTAGGCCTAGAGTGGTAATTGGGCGCTCGTCCAATTACTAGAGTTGAAAGATTGACCTCTTTTATAGAAACGACTCAATGATCAAAATTAGTGGCACATTGCTTCTAGCCCCACCATATTTTAGCCAAATTCGGCCATTTAAGCTCCCAAATTGACGTTTTATGGTTTTTCAGGAATTTTGATTACTCTACTACTTTGACTATTTTGATAAATCGAACATAAAATTTGAAGTATTAAGAAAAGTGCAACTTTGGAGTTTGAAGGTTATGAATGTGTCGAGAGACAATCCGATTTCATGTGAGTCTCGTCTAATCCTTTCATTGAAATAGACATTAAGCATCATCTGGCTGAGCAGACAGTGCTAACACCTGAACTCGTAACACTTGAGAGTTTGAATGTAAAGTCGAGAACGCATCACATAAATGGATAACAAACTAATTGTCACAACTTCGACAAGATTTGAAACTTGATTAATTACTATTAAGTCTTAAGACTCTTGATTATTTACAATTAAATCTTTAAAGTTCTATAAATAATTGAACAATGGTCCTTTAACCCGACTAACCTAGTCATGGGTAGACTTATTATTTCCAAAAAAAATTTGTAAGGGTGTTACTAAACGTCGTCCGTTTTTACTTCACGTCGCCAGTTCAAAAGACAAAATTACCCCCGAAGTTAAAAAAAAAATTTCACCCCTTACCAGAAATGAAAATTCGGTTACTGTATGTTGGCCGGCAGGAATGAATTCCGGCCAAGTCATAGCTTGGCCGAAATATTAAACAGGCCAAACCATAGCTTGGCCGGAATTTTATTTCAGCCAAGCCATAGCTTGGCCGGAATTAGCTGGCCGGTCAAAATTTCCGGCCAGACTATGGTTTGCCAGGCTGAAATTTATGGTGGCAAAAATATTGTTTTTTTAATTTTTTAACTGAAAATATAAAATTTGACAACTGAAATATATTTCATGACTAATGAATTCCATGAATACAATAAAATATAAAGTTCCATATTATTAAAATATAAGTACAAATTTAATCACATAATTATTGCCACTATTGCAACCTCCAAGTATACAAATCTTCCCACCCAATCACACTCTCCTTACGATATTGAAACCACGTAGAAGCAATCGGAGAAAGTGGACAATCTTCTTGTAAATTCAATTTGAAGAAGTGTTTCAAGATCGATCCGGTATGGGTAATACAGATTTCAGCACACGAACCATTCGTGTTTGATGTCGAATACAAAGGCAAAAAGGTGAAACAAGAATGTGCAGCAGTGGGCACAACTGAGTAACCGATATAAATAACCACAACATTATATATTGTTGCAATAGTGAATAAGTCCTCAATTACATGCATCTAATACCTGCTATTTTGAGTCCATAAACTGCCCGCCCAACTGATTCGCTCAATGGCTGCATCGATTCCATCAAAGTAGATTGATTCGTAAATTTCACATTTTGCAATTAGCTCATTACTGAGATTGTGTCTAACATATTGATAGGCTTCTTTGTTGTTGTAAATGTAGGATGCAACAACTCAAAAATTGCAATTGCCATCTGCTTGCACATTAACCACACCTTCAATGAGAGGATGAACAATTATTGAAATGTATTACGTGAACTCAAAAAATTGGAGGGGAACTCCACCGGAACAAGCGAAACAAAGCAAATAAGTTGTAAATGTAAAATATGAAAAAAATAATTGAAATTATATTGTTTAAATTATCGAATAGCGAGTTTATACCATAACTTGATGCATTGTTTATTGAGGGAAATGAATCATTCCTAACTGAACTACTACCACGACTGGAACTGTTGGAACATCCACGACCTCTTGAATTATGCTCCCAAGCACTTTTTTCACGTCAGGTTGACCTGCTCCCTTTTGGTCTTCCCCTTACATTTTCGTTCACCTTAGGTTTAACACAATCATCAGCATATTCAGGGTGAAATTGTTCTTCCAACATAGTTGCCATTTTCTCCACAACAAGAGGATGATATGTGTTTACCATGTTGACGATATTTGTGAGATATCGGATAGCCTTAGACGGATACCCTGAAAAATCATCTTGTGATTGATTCACCCCTGCTTCATTAACCATAAGTGTCTTCCAAAACGGGTGGATTTGTTAAGTAGAGATATTTACTCTTGCTTGTACTACATCAGGCAACTCACATGCACATGGTAACCCATGAGTTTTCTACAACGTGCAATAACAATATTCACATACTTTGGCTCCCCATTTTAACATCAATTGGTATTCATCAAATAGTAATTTTTAGGCATGATGAGAAACATAAAATGATAACAACATAAAAGGAAATCCCGATGTGACCTCACATCATTTTGCTCTTGACCGTTCAAATTCAACCCTACAAATGAACAAATAGTAATATACTAAATAAACTATTAAAAATGTCGAAATACTTTCATAAATAAAATTAGTAAATGTACTTACTTTATGTTTATTTCTTGTGTTTGAATCTGTCTATCGACCTTCATCCATACAGTATCCAGGACTCCAGTTGATGTATGTAGCCAATCCTTGAGCGATGCATGTTCGCTCTCCACCCAACAATGTGACATATTCCCCAAGTGTAAAACATTATTTTTCCATGTGGGAATGAACTTTTCTTTATAAATAAGCCATGTACACGTGAGATATGTTACCAAGTTAGGCCATACCTTAAGCCACGAGTCCATCATAACTACAAGATTGGCATTGTATTCTTTCACTGTTTGATTTAGAAACTTTCTTCCATTTTCCATTAGCCATCCTTTGGGCCTCATCCCTACATCCAACCACCTTGGCAATCTTGTTTTCAACACCCTTCTATATATGCCAATCACAAAGAAGATGTGCGGTGTTTGGAAACAATTCTTCTATAGGTTTGAATAGACCCAGTCCCGATCTATAACAGTTACAGTAGGGTGAACATCTTCTAGAAACATTTACCACAATTTATTGAGCGCCCATGAGAAATTGGCTATCATCTCATCTCTCACTAGTACCCACGCAATGAGAAAGTTTTTGTTATCAGGATGCAACCCCACAAATTCTATCATACGCATCTTGAATTTGTTTATTTAGTAGGTAGAATTGATGCCTACGTAGTAAGGAAATGTCTGCAACAAATTCAATGAGGTTGGATGTGCCATGATCACATGAGTGAGAGCTCTCATTTTCGGATCAGGAACATGCCAATGCAAGTACTTAGCTTTTTTTGCTTGATGGAAAAATTGACGAATGATGTTTTGACCATTAAATGACTTTTTGAGCAGCTTTATCTTTAAGTTATAGATTGGGCATATGTTAAATTTCTCATTGGGAATTTATCTTTGAGGGCTGCCATGATATTTTTAGGCTTCGCTTGTGCTTCGCTCATTTCTGCAACGGTTTCCTTAGATTTCTGGCTCATTGGGTTATGTTATGGATGAGCAGGATCAAAGTGGTACATGACATGGTTGTGCATGTCATGGTATCCAACTTCGACTGTAATTGACTACTTGGAAGTCCAGGTGCTCTGCTTCAGTTGTATTTGAAAAGGGCAATCTCATTTTTCGGTTTTTGTGAATATCCATTTGGAAAACGGCAAGTTTTTATCTTTCCCCCTATACGGTTGACCACGAGTACATTTGATGAGCCTGCTCTTGGTTGTCTTCCAAGATGATATAATGAGCTTGAATCCAAATCCTTTCGAAATACTCCTTGCCCATGCAACTGCATCTTTTGCTATTTGAAATTCTATATCTATGATGAAGTGGCTACTGTAGTCAATGCCATCACCAACGTCCAACTGGGAAACAAACGCCATAGGAAGAGAGTATGATAAGATGAAGAGAATGTCGAAAAGTTTTGCGAATCAAAGAAAATTTTATAATGACAAAGAATTTGGGAATTAGTAGATTGGTGTAGTGTGAGAGAGAAGAGAAAAATATGGTATTATATATAGAATTTGGGAACACTAAAAAATGTAGTTGTTGGAAATAGTAAAATATATAGCTGTTGGGAATATTATAAAATATAGCTGTTGGGAATAGTAAAAAGTAATAATGTAGATGTTGAAAAATAATCAGTTCAATTTGACAACACTCTGAGTTGGGAAAAGAATAGTAAACTTCGGTAATACAGACTCTGACACGGGTAAAACAAGAAAGAACAGTACCGAATAGTAAAAAATATAGCCGTTGGAAACAGTAAAAAATATAGCTGTCAAGAATAGTATAAAATATAACTGTTGGGAATAGTAAAAAGTAATAATGATGTTGGGAATGTAAAAAATATAGTTGTTGGGAATAGTTAAAAATATAGCTGTTGGGACTAGTATAAAATATAGCTATTGGGATTAGTAAAAAATATAGCTGTTGAGAATTCAATTATGGGAACAATTAAAATTCAGATAAATATGAACGACAATAAAATAAATAGTCATTAGTAACAATAATAATGCAATTACAGGGAACAATTAAAATTCAGTACTAAAGTGTTAAAAAAATAACAATGGTTCACAAATTGTCTAAAATAAGAGATACATAATGAATCACTGTAATTCGTTCCATTCCCTCAGTAATCCTTCGAATTTTGTCCATTTGCACCCATTATTGTAATCGCGTTCCTATAACCATCTACAAATCGGCTCACCCACTACAAGAACATTTACAACATAAAACAATTATTACGTAACTGTAGAAAAAATTACATAACTTGTAAACGAACAAAATTACTTACGTAATCACTGTTAGATAGAGGCTGTGCAACATCATTTCTCTCCACGTTGATAAGGTAAGGATGTGAATGCTGCTCATACCACCTAAGGTACTCAGGAGTACATGCACCGGGGTCTTGATTAGCAACCTGAAAAATGTGCAACAGACATACAACCCATTATTAGAAAAGTAGCCCACGTATCCTTCACTGTGCATAATGGATGGTCGATCTTGTACGAAACGTTATTCCACGATCTGCAAAATTTCTATGCTTTCAATATAGGCATCGGGGGAATCTGCACATATCCTAATTATCTCAGCACCCTCCAAGGTATGTACGGCTCAATAATGTCACGGTATTGAATCCAGCCTATGTACAAGGTCCACGGAACAGCTTGACTAGGATTAGGACCATACGGAAGCCACCTCACCTGCACGAATTACACATTCACATCAACGATCATTATGATAGTAAAATCAATGACCTGAAACACATTAAAAGCTAAATAAAAAAATTTTTATACCTCTGCTACAGTCATCTGATCAATGCGCATATGTAAAGCATCCAAACGGACACCTTCACCCTCTACACGGGGTGCCCACGACATCACCCTAGCTTATCCTTCCCGAATAGGGTAACATGTATGAGGTTGAAAACAAATAAAATACTCATATATCCAAGCCTAGAGGAGAGTCAAACATCTGCTAATTTATCTACAATCACCTCGACTAACAGTTCCAAGCTAGCGATACAAGTATGCTAATGTAGCTGCGACCCATGCATATTCACGTACACGATTCAACTCATCGTTCATATCTAAAGTACAAGATGGCCAAATTCAGTTACCACTCTTGTCTACAAACAAGGTCCCTACAAACATCAACCACATCCAGTTTGCCATCTTAGCATGGGGTGGTCGATGGCCCTCACGACATTTCTCCGCTACTATCTTAGCAGGAACGACACCATGCGACCATATTTCCTTCACCGTATCTTCCCCAATCGCAAGCATCTCCATCACTACATTCTTCATGTGATTAGTTCCGCCATCCTCCGCGACTATCAATCCATCAACAGAAATGCCTAAAATATAATGCACATCATGCATCATAATAGTCATCTCTCCAAAAGGTAAGTGGAACGAATTCATATTTGGCTACCACCGCTTAACAAATGTAGAAATCAGATCCGTGTCAATGTGATCATACATAGTAAAGGGTAAGTGGCTCACCCCAGTCCTCTCGAGAATCTGCTTTCCTCTCCCATCCATCGTCTCAAACCAAGCTCTCAGTTCTTTCAACCATGATGGTCTGTTTGACACTTCAAATGTTCCCTCTTATTACCCTTCCAATCTCAAAAGCAACATGACCCAAAAAACTCAGGATCGTGTCTGCAACATACGATCCACCAGGTACAGGCTAACTATCATGTTTCTCACATGCTCCCTACGACTTTAAGATGATTTTGTACCGAATCTTCCATCACGCTTTCTCCTAATCATACGAGTGTCATTCACAACATCATCGTAATCATCCCTTGCCTCTGAGTGTGACATATCATCTAACTCATAATCACCAGCCTGAAAGATAAGTGGATATGCTCCCATGAGACTGTGTGGTGTAGCAAAACTTGAACCTACTCCTGAAGCTGACATGGCAGGGACAGTCTCCACAACATCCTCTGTCAGTACCCACTGTCTCTGTCGCCTCATAGACGCATTAAGACCGCGAGCAGCTACACGTCGCGGGTCCGAACCCATCGCATCTTGTATTCAATAAATAAATATTCAAAACAATTAAAACAAACTTAAATAAAATAATATGTTATTAAAAGAAATATTCAATAAAATAAATATTTCGTAAATAAATATTCAATAAATTAAATATTCAGTAAAACTAAATATTACGTAAAAAAATGTTCAATCAACTAAATATGTTTTTCTACCAACTTTTTATCACATTAAAAAATAAAATGTTATGTAATTTAAATTAAAAACATGTATTTTAATAAAAAAATTTAAAAATTTCACCGACATACGATTGCCGGGTCAAACGTTTGGCCATAATTAAATTCCGGCCGTATTAATTATTGATCGGAACAACATCAATTGTGGCTAGAATTCCGGCTGAGAATGAGTCTAACCGGACTTTAATTTCGGTCGAGAACTTATTTGGCCGAAATTTAATTCCGGCCTTGTTCTCGGCCGGAAGACAATTCCGGCCAGACTTTAACTTGACCATAATTAAATTCCGGCCACTGTTAGTCTCGGTCAGAATTTAATTCCTTTAAATTCCGACCAATAACTCAGATGGCCAGAATTGAATTCCGGCCAGTTCAGTTCACCGAAAATGAATTTGAAACCATTTCTGGTTTGTTTCCGGTGTTGGAAACCGGATGCGAACCACGGGTTTGTTCTCGACGCTGGCAATTTACCGGATCTGGTTCGTTTATGGTGGAAACGAATAGATCGATTCGTTTCCCGTAAACAGTACATTTCCGTCACCGGAAACGAACCGATATGTTCATTTTTTGTGGAAACGGAAACGAACACAGCAATTGTTTCCGACGCCGGAAACTTTGCTGGCGTTGAAAACTGCTGTTGTTTTAGCAGTTTCCGGCACCGGAAATCGCTGCTGTTTTAGCAGTTTCCGACACCGGAAACTGCTGCTGTTTTTTCGACCATTTTCTTGGCCCAAAAAAACAACTCGGAAGTCAAATGAAAAGAAAAAATACCTTGGCCGACGTTTTTCGTTTCCCCCCGTTGTCCATCCATGTAGATGAAAATTTTTTTTCAAATGGTAGAAAGAGTTTAGGGTATAAAGTTTAAGTTTGGGTGGTAGAATGAAGAAAAAAAGGGTAAAGGGGGGTTTTTATGTAGGAAATATCCTAAAGCGTAAAATAGGAAAATTTAGAAAAATATATAAGCGACCCTAATTAAAAACGGGCGACGCTGTTCAGTTTTTGTAATGAATAATTATTATTTAGTTAATACATAAACTAAATTTATATTTTAATATCAATAATAACTAATATTATTTTTAGTTATATATGATAATATTAACAATAATAATAATAAAATTAATAAGTTAAAAATATATTTAGAAATACAAATATGGTAAACATGATAGCTTATAATTATAAGCTTAATTATTATTATAATTCATTATTATTAATAAATTTTATTATAATATAATATTATTTTAAAATATTATAATAATAATTAAAATATTATTACAAGTATTCTGATTATTATTATTATTACAATTAATAAATTTAATTGTAATATAATATTATTTTAATATAAATGGATTATTCTTATTTAATAAATTACTGTTTTAACGTAGTGTCCTTTTATTATATAATTATTGAGGTAGTATCCTCAATATTGATATGAATAATTATTCTTAATAAAATTTCAGCATTCTTAATTTCAGTATATTATATTTCAGTTAAGTTTCAATTTCAGTTCAGTAAATTTCTAATAAGTTGAAAAGTACATGGTCTAAATGCTATATCAATTTTTGTTTTCACATGTAAGAATACAATAAGCTCTCTCTATTTCTGTCATGCACCACCATGAATGTAATTAAAATCAATGTTGCAAGACCCGACTTGGCTCGACCTACTGAATTGGAAAAATCGGACGCGATGATAAGAACAGGCTGAGTGATATTAAAAACTCTCTACGCAGTCAACTCATTAAAACCCCTTTGATCCGGCAGGTTGAACATTTAATTCGGTGAGTCGAGACTAGTCAATAGGTTAATGTAGAACCCAAGTTAATAGTACTCACAGTACTTTAATGTTTTGGAAATGACAAACTGTCTAGGTTAGTGAAATTAATTGAGTACTAAGTATACTCTTAATTAATGAAGCTGACTAGAGTTTGTTTAAGGGAAAACAACTTAGTTTTGCTGAGTAATTAATTAAGTTACGGCTTAGAGTAGGAAAAGCTGAGTGCTGAGTACTACATAGTTTAGATGCATATCAACTCAGCTGTGCTGGGTTAGCTTTATATTAAAAGTTGTTTTCTATGTTACTAAATGACACACATGCGACTAACTGATTCTATGAGAAACGGAATATTCCTTAGATATTTTTTAGGAATAATTGCACTGAAATTAAGGAAGATTTCTAGTGGTCCTCACAATACAAAAGGTGTCAGTACAGAATGTCAGGATTCCCTCACTAAAGTCCAAGACAAAAGGAATCATCTGACATGCGTTGTTTTCTAATGTGTCTACGCACCTCTGCCAATGTCAACAATTCATTCAATCTGAAGATTCCACGTTGCAATGTCGCGCACCTCTCTTAACCACATTGCTTGAAGACAAAATGAGATTTTGTCAACGAAATTTTATCGCGCCTCAATGTTCAAATTCTTATCTCTAAACGTCCTGGAATCTGTCTCCAAAGGGAAGATTCGAAAGATATGAAGAGAATAGAAATTGAAGATCAACGACCGTGAAAAGTTTGCAACAACTACTTCACAAAGCTTCAACTATAAATAGAAGACCGAAGCAGACATTCAAACTTGGTGAATCACCTCAAATTTCTTTTAGAGATGAAACTTTGCGAAATCACTCTCAGCTTTAAGAAATTCCAAACTCAAACAATCAGCAAACACCAATTCCAAATATGTTTGTAATAGAGAGAAATTCCCTTAGATTTAACATTGTAAGAATTCAACGTTTCTATAAGTTGAATTCAGTTCGCTATCTTTTCAATTAAATCTGAGTGTCAGTTTAGAAGGCTACCAAATTGAGTCAATCGGTAGTTAGGAAGGAAGGTACTTCTTGTAAAACTGTGTCTACCGGTTGTAAAGGCTTCTCCGCCTAAGTAAGGAATGACCACTAGTGGATTAAAACTGGAAAAAGTTCAAGGAATGGAGCTAGGCTCGAGGCTGAACCAGGATAAAAATTCAGGTGTTGAAGTTCTAAACTTATGCTCTTAGCTTTTACTTTGTTCTGCTCATTCATCATCTCTCTATTATTCATTTTTGCTTGAAAAACCAATCCTTGCTGAGTTGAGCACTCAGCAGCAGATTGTAGATAAACCGAGCCAGTGAGCAGAGTAGTTTATTCTATTTTTATATCGCAACTCAGCATGCATACTCAGCATGCATATAAAAACTTAACTTGGCGAAATAGAATTTCATAAACTGTTAAAAGTAACCAAGATTCGCATTTACCCCCCCCCCTCTACTGTTGTTTACTAGCCGTTTATAGGACCAACAAGTGGTATCAAAGCAGTTGCTCAACTTTTAGACTAATCATCTTTGAGTCAAGATCCAAAATGGCTTACAACAACTTTAGTTCCGGTTCCAGTTAGGCAGTACTTCTTAAATAAGGAATGTCCGTTATGAGACCACCTCTTTTTGATGGTTATCATTATACTTTCAGGAAAAATCACATGAAAAATTCCATCTAGTAGCAAAGCATGCAGACTTAGCTCACTATCGAGCTTAGCCCCATAGTTCCCACAGTTGTGAGGAATGGAGTGCGCATTCTCGTAGATCCAAAGGACTGCGATGACGCTGACCTAAGGCTTCTCAAAGAGAATTTCGTAGCGATTAATTACTTACACTGTGCGCTAGATCTTGCTGAGTTCAACATGGTTTCGGGGATGCGAGATAGTGCAAGAAATCTGGAAGAAGCTAGAGATTACCTATGAGGGGATTGACAAGGTCAAGGGGTCAAAGATCAATCTCATGCCGAGGGAGTATGAGATGTTCACCATGGGCGCCAACAAGGTTATTCAAAGCATGAATACTAGGTTCATTATCATTGTTAATGAATTGAAGAGATTAGGAAAGGAGTTCACAGAAGAGGAGCTCGTCAAGAAGATTTTGCACGCTCTTACTCTAGAGTGGGACTCCAAGAAGAGCACCATCGAAGAAGCTCATGACCTGAAGACCTACAGCTATGATGAGTTGATAGACAGCTTACTGACTCATGAGATATCTTTGAGGAAGTATTCTAATGACTCCAAGAGGAGTCGAGTCAAGGAGAGAGGGGGAAAAGCCATTTTCCTAAAAGCTCATTCATCTGATGAGTCCACCAGCTACGACTCTGATGAGTAAATGGCCCTTTTGACCGGGCATTTCAAATGCTTCATTAAGAAGGACAAGAAGTTCAACAAGAAGAAGTTTCCCACTAAAACCAAGTCAACTCAGCACCGGCGTGGAGCTGAGGAAGGACCCATGAAGGAGCATAACAAAGACATCAAATGCTTTGGCTATGGAGAGAAAGGCCATATCCAGTCCAGCTGTCCTAAGGCGAAGAAGGACAGATTCAAGAAGAGGTTCTCTTAGAAGAATGAGGCACTTACTACCACCTGGAGCGACTCAGAAGAATCCTCATCATCCGATGAGGAAGTAACTAATTCATCCCACCTCTGTTTGATGGTCATTGAAGATCAAAGGGGCGAAGGCTTAGCATCTACCTCTGGTAGAGATCAATCCACTGCTAATTCTGAAGCCAAGCAAAATAAGGGAAAAGCTCCTGAAGCTAAGGTACATCCTGAAATTCCCTTATCCATGGAAGAATTTACCCAAGCTCTCTTTGATGTTATGAAATTGACTAACAAGTTGATGAAGAACATCAAGGAGCTAGTGAGGAGAAGTAATGATTTGGAAGATACTAATGCTTCCTTATCGCTTAATATCCGCTTTCTTCAAGAAAAAGCTGAGTATCACGAATGTTCTATCAACAAGCTTACTAAGCAATTAGATGAGTTGACTGCTGAGATAACAGCTTTAAAGAAGAAAGGGGTTCCTCCTTCAACCAATAGTCAAACTCAGAGTAACCAAACTCGCAATTCTAAGAGAAAGAATTCCTCTAAAGAAAAGAAAGCAAGCCAGCCCAAATAAAAAATGGTGTGTTTTGTGGGAAAGCTGGACATGCCACAGTTCTTTATAGGTATAAAAATGGTTACTACAACGAGTATGACTGGTCTAATGTAAGCACTGCTAACAAGGGAGAACCTAACTCAAAAGCATGGGTACCTAAGAAAACGTAATTGTTTTGCAGGTTAGCCTTAGATCCGTTGATGACTCTCGAATGAGGTATTTGGATAGAAGATGCTCAAGGCATATGACAGGAGAGATGAAGGCCAGTTCATCTCATTGGAGCGTAAAAGAAATGGAAACATCAGTTTTGGAGATAACCAGAAAGGCAAGATTGTGGGTTGTGGCATTGTCGGTGTCTCTCCTTTAATCGAAGAGGTTTCTCTAGTCAAAGGTTTGAAGTTCAACTTGCTTAGTGTAGCCTAGCCCTGCGATAAAGGAAAAAAGGTTATATTCGACTCAGTAGGATGCTCAGTATTTGACTGTAAGACTAATTCTACTATTCTCTTTGCTCCTTAAATCAATAATGTTTATATGATTGATTTATCCCTTGGCTCCACTAATGTGTGTCATGTATTTAAGGAGGATAATTCATGGCTTTGGCACAGAAGGTTGGGTCATATAAATATGAACATTCTATCCAAACTGGATAAAAAGCAATTAGTTGTGGGTTTACCCAGCATTAGCTTTGATAAGGATAAACTATGCTCAGCTTACCAACTAGGTAAGCGAGTTAAGAATCTTTTAAGTCAATAAATCACATGGTAACTAAGCGACCGTTGGAGCTCCTCTACCTGGATCTTTTTGGCCCAGTTCAGCCAATGAGCATGGGTGGTAAGATATTTTCGTTGGTGGTTGTGGATGACTTCAAGAGATTCACTTGGACAGTTTTGTTGAGTAGCAAAGACAAGACATATAAATCTTTTATCAATCTTAGTAACTAGATAATGAACGAAATAGGATATAAAATTAGTAGAATCCGAAGTGATCATGAACATGATTCTGTTCAGTGCATAGCATTGACCATAACTTCTCTTCTTTATATACGCCTAAACAAAATGGGGTTGTAAAACGGAAGAATAGAACCATAGTTGAAATGTCTTGATCCATGCTGAGTGATAACAATCTACCAAAGTACTTTTAGGAAAAAGCTGTTAACACAACCTGTTATATCTGGAATAGGTTTTTAATTCGCCCAATTCTTGAGAAGACACCCTATGAGCTTTAGCAAGGGTGCAAACCTAAGATTGGTCATCTCAAATCATTTGGCTGTAGGTGCTTTATTCTTAACACCAAGGAGCAATTAGGTAAGTTTGATCCTAAGTTTGATGAAGGTATCTTTTTAGGATACTCAACTAATGGTAGGGCATATAGAATATATGTCAAAAGAACCAACCTATTAGAGGATTCTATGCATGTGGATTTCGATGAAACTAACAATGCAGATAGACATCTATCTGATGAAGATGAAGGAGTACCCCAGTAAGTAGATCCACTCAGTATGCCACTCTCTATGCTGAACAACCCAGCACAAGAACCCGAAGCTGAGGAAGCCAAAGATGATGATGAGGATCTTTCTATCAACTTCAACGATGGCGAAGATCAACCTCTACTTCAGCATCTCATTGTTGATCCTCCAATAGTTGATCCAAGTCTTCCAAGAAAGATTAGAGTTCATCGCAACCATCCGCTAGACAACATAGTTGATGATGTTAATAATCCAGTGATGACCCGAGGTCAGCTTAGTAGGATGATGAGTAATCTAGCCTTCATATCATTGATCGAACCTAAGAAGTTTGAAGATGCAGAAGGAGATGATTATTGGATGATTGCAATACAAGAGGAGCTGGATTAGTTCAAGCGTAATGATGTTTGAGATCTAGTTCCAAAGTCGAAAGGGAAATCAATCATTGGTACAACATAGGTTTTCAAGAATAAGCTACATGAAGCTCTGTTGTCAGGAACAAAGCTAGGCTTGTTGCGCAAGGTTCAATTGAAACAAGTCTATGGTATCCCAGCAGTTTAGATTTCAAACCTAGGGGATTCATATATGCTGATTGATAAGTGTATAATTACACTTATTTTCTTGATATTTTTACTCATAAGATGATGTGGTTTAGAGTCATTATATACTTCATATAAAAGATTTCATGTGGTATGTAGTTGTTTTTATGCAAGTGCAGAAACTAGGTGAATCATGATAAGTGTATAATTACACTTATTATCATATTAATTTTACACACTAAACACTATAATTTAAGTCATTTTTATACTTCATATAAAAGATTTCACGTGGTATGTAGTTTTTTTTATGCAAATGAAGATACTAGGTAAATCTTGGGAGTAAAATGATCAAAAGTGGAATTCTATGAAGAAAGAGTGAAAAAGGTGTAAAAAGATGCGTGGAACTTAAGGATTTGGCTTAGGATCGAAGCTGTCAAAGATCGGTGAAGTCACAAGGAGAATTCTGAAGAAAAATGCAATTCACGGTCACGACAACCATTGGCGATCGAGAGCTATTCTTCTTCAGAATAGAATTCTGCCAATCAAAGATTCACGGTCGTGACTTGTATATCGCGGTCGCGACATGGACAGTTCTCTAGTTTTATCTTCTTAACTACCAACCGCCAAATAAGCATGATCAACCGCCATCAACTACCAACAAATAGACACCTATCTGAAGTTAACCAATCATGAAAAGGTGCCTATCCATTGTGGATTAGATTGAAACTTCTCAACCAATCACAATGAAGTGATGCAATCATTCACCAATGGACACGACTCTTCGTATGGATAGACGCAACCCTTCTAACTCTATAAATAGGGCTCCAAACCTTACAGTTTTGTGCAACAGAGAGACAGAGGGAAAATATTATATTGCATGAGTGAGATATAGTGTGTGTATAGATAGAGAATTCGCTACGTTCATAAGTGCTAGCGAGAAAATGTTTAAGTGATTCGAATCCTTGTTTTGATCACTAGATTTCTCTATATTCTCGAGCGATAGTTGTATAAGTGTACTTGCAAATCACTTATCAATAAAAGTTTTCGTTCTTCAATATTCGTTTGTTCGATATTCGCAAAGAATAGCATCCTAGTGGAGGTTCTGTACGGGCAGAGACCGAATTCAAAGCAGATGCAGGAATTGCGGGAATTGACGACTCCCATTAAAGAGTAGATACGGTTTGATCAACTTTAGCTTTCACTTGCATACCTTACAACTTTGCTTTGCTTTTTACTTATACTTTCTATTTCGAAGTTTATGATATGTCTATGTGTCATAATGCGTAATTCGTGTTAAGTCTTTTATATTAATCAAGTTATATGCGTTGGAGTTAATTTTAAGAGTAGTTTTGGGGTTAACAATATCGTGTATAATCACTAGATATGTGATGTAACGCTGTTTAGTGAGCCAACATTTTTGGAATGGTAACTTGCTAAATGTGGCTATGTGAGAGCGACCCGTACTAAGCATAGTATTGATGTTGTCTAGATTTATATAATTGTCTTAATTCGTTTGCGCTAGGTTTAGAAAAGTTATTTCATGTGTTGCTCTACGTCGAATAATTGAACATCTGAGTATTTTGAACCGAGTTTGTTAGATTTGTTTAGTGAATCATAAAATCTTTGCTGAACTTGCATGTTTTCTCTGCTATCCTTATTTCGTAGGGAAAATCTATTTATTTAGTTTCTCTAATATTTCATATTTATATTTACTCATTCTTCTAACCCTCCTATCCAAAACCTTATATTATTTTATTTTCTTTATTTTGTCTTCCTTATTGATCTTTAGACTTGGTTCCTTCCATGTGGGTTCGATATCTTTTAAAACTACATCGCAACTGGATACTTGTAGTTATCATCATTTTTCTATTTGTTAAGAGGTACTGACAACACCTATATTACGTGAACAAGTTCTTGGCGCCATTAATACATATCCAAATCTTGTGAACAAATTAATAAACTTATTAGTAGAAAAGTGGCGAACAAATCTTGGGAGTGAAATGATCAAAGATGGAATTCTATGCAAAAAGAGAGAAAATGGTGCAAAAATATGCGTGGATTGCAAGGAATTGGCTTAGGATCAAAGTTGTCAAAGATCGGTAAAGTTGCAAAGAAGAATCATGAAGAAAAGCATAAGTCACGACCATGTCACGATCGTGATTCCTACTCGCGATTGGCCAAATCATGCTTACGACTATTTATCACGATCGTGACTTATCATTCATAAAAAATAGTCAGTTACCAACTTATATTCACGATCGTGACATGTGTGTCACGCTCGCAAATCTTAACGAATTTGATCGACTCTTCTCAACTTCCAACAGCTGGATAAAAATAAGAACGATCAACCTCCATCAACCTCCATCAAC
>CATIWQ010398597.1:0-21672 GCA_949673415.1 Euphorbia schlechtendalii
ACCAATGTAGCATATGGCAATAAGGTTGGCCGTAAGGATCGGGCCAAGGGACCGAAGCCGGTGGCCTCGATAGCCTGAACTAGCTCAGGATGAGAAGAAACATGACCATACCATGCTTGAATGGTAGTATACCCACTAGTAGGACGTAACGTGGGGGACTGCAAAATAGATTAAAAAAAATAAAAAAAATAAAATTTTTAAACACAAAAGTGGTGAAATTTTTTTTTCTTTTGGTTCTAAAACACGTTTGGATCCCGAAATTTAATTCCTCAAGTTTCTCAAAGAGGTCATCGGATAATCTCGAATTTAAAACAATTTAGAACCCGAGTCCTATTATCGTTTTCTTCAAATTTTTTTTTTCGGATCCGAAAAAACGTTTGGACTTCGAATTATGTTTACTTTCTTTCTTTAAAAAAAAACATCGCATGCCTCACCACAGGCATCGCGAGGGTCACTTGAGACCTTCGCGGAGAGGCCCGCGAGGGTCCCTTAGGACCCTCCCGGGGATGCCTCGCGAGGGTCTATAAGGGACCCTCGCGGCGAGGCCTTGCGAGGGTCCCTTAGGACCCTCGCGGTGAGGCCTCGCGAGGGTCCCTTAGGACCCTCGTGAGAAGGCTCGCGAGGGTCACTTAGGACCCTCGCGAGAAGGCCCGCGAGGGTCACTTAGGACCCTCGCGGGAAGGCCCGCGAGGGTCACTTATGACCCTCGCGGGAAGGCCTGCGAGAATCACTTATGACCCTCGTGGGGAGCCCGCGCGAGGGTCCTATGACCCTCGCCAGAGCTTCTGTGTCCGCCGGAAAAATTTCCGGCGGACCCGAATTTATCTTTTTTTATTTATTTTCATGTATTATAAATTCCGCGATATGATTTGAGGATCGGTTCTAATCTAGTTCCTAAAATAGAATAAATTTTCACTAAAAAGCGAAAAATAAAAATGTTATTGGGAATACCTCGAACCGAGAAAGATGAGGTTGGGCTGGAAGATCAGGATCCAATGTCTCTATAGGGGAAATAATGGTAAACCCCAACATAGTATCACCCACCGCCAAACCATATGCAGCGTCAATATCAACGGAAAATACACCTGGATCTTTGGTAGGCTGAGGAATGAGGTGTGATGTAAGACGGAGAGCCCTGCCAGGAACCTTCGACAATATCATTTCTGGAGAGAGGGGAGGTGAGAGTGTTTTAGAGAGATGGAGATTATGAGAAGTATAAAAAAAATAAAGGAAATGGAGCTCTATATAAAGGAAATAAATGAGCCCCACCTATTTATTTATTATTTTCCAACGACAGCCTTCTAACATTACGGAACGATACACGGGACATCCCAAATATTCCTTACACTCATTTAATTCATTTATTCCTTAATATTTTAATTTTTGATTGAAGGGGCAAAAATTTTTGCTCCGCATAAACTCAATCAAATAATTAAAATATTCATCGTAAAATATATTAACATTATTTTCTTTCTTATTTGTTACAGGAAATAAGCCAACATCTTAAGGAAATTCAAAAGATAACCGCAGAAGGAAACGGTTATCTCGACGGCTAAAGAAAGAAACAGCCTCCTTTATCAACCAAAGAATGAAACAGTTACCACTAATGGGACGCCGCAGAAAGAAACGGTCATCCCATACAAAAGGGGCATCAAGCACCATGAGGATTCTGAAGAAAGAAACAGACAACCTTATCACCAATTGCACCAGAAATAAGCCAACATCTTAAGGAAATTCAAAACATAACCGAAGAAGGAAACAGTTATCTCAACGGCTGAAGAAAGAAACGGCCTCCTTTATCAACCGAAGAATGAAACGGTTACCACTAATGGGACGCCACAGAAAGAAACGGTCATCCCATACAAAAGGAGCATCTAGCACCAAGAGGATTCCGAAGAAAGAAACGGACAACCTTATGAAGAAACAGCGCCAGAAAGGAAGGCCAATTTTAGCAATTGAGAACAAGAAATCACCAATCACACCTGTCAGGTATTCTCTCTATCCCTTCGCTCTTTTCGTGTGATAACATTGGTTATACAACCAACAATTATCACCCGAGGGGCAACTATGAGTACGGGATTTTGTACTAGCTCGCACGTTCGATGATGACGGCTTTTACGGGATTTTATCCTTGAACCACACATTTTCGAGTATCCTAACGTATCCGAATTGGAATCCTCCTCGTTACTAATAAAATTATTTAATTTAATTTAGAAATTATTTAACTAAATAAAAAATACAAAATTAAAATATAAAATTATAAAAAAATGGAAGGAGACGTAATCTCGATCGCGGGGGAGCCTCACACGGAGGTAGCCTCGCGAGGAGGCAGCCTCGCGCGAGGCATCGCAAGGCTGCGAGAGGCAGCCTCGCGCATGGCAGCCTCGCGCAAGGCTGCACGAGGCAACCTCGCATAATGCTGCGAGAGGTAGCCCACGCTCCCCGCGAGGGTCCTAAGGGACCCTCGCGGGGCCTCCTCGCGAGGGTTCTAAGGGCCCCTCACGGGGCTTGCCCGCGAGGGTCCTAAGGAACACTCACGGGGCCTGCCCGCGAGGGTCCTATGGAACCCTTACGGGCCTGCCCGCGAGGGTCCTTTGGATCCCTCGCGGGGCCTCCCCGCAAGGGTCCTAAGCGACCCTCGCGGGGCCTCCCCATGAGGGTCCTAAGCGACCCTCGTGGGGCCTCCCCGTGAGGGTCCTAGGCGACCCTCGCGGGGCTTCCCGCGAGGGTCCTATGATACCCTCGCGGTGCGCACGCGAGGCAGCCTCGCGGACGCATGAGCAAGCCTCACGTGAGGCCTTGCGAAGAGTTTCGCGAGGCCTCGCGATGAGCTCCGCGAGGCCTTCTTTCCATCGAGGCCCCTCGCCGGAAAAACTTTCCTTTTTTGGATTTTTTCAGGATTTTCCTATAAATAGTAGGATCATTTTCGATAAACGGGATCCGAAAATTATCAGATAAAATATAGCTTTAGAACGACCTTTGCTTCCAGGAATTAAAACAAACAATTTTTGGACTTTATACTACAACTTTTTTTACCTAAACTCAAAGGACGAGGAGGACTTCTAAATGACCGATCGGATTCTTCGACGTGGATTCATTAAGTAACGGTAAGCCTCTGAGTTCCTAGAACTACAATTCCGTGTTTTCAATGTTTAATTTCTTCTTCTGAATTCTCCCGTGAACCTAGGATTTTCATCTTTTATTTTATTTTAACTGTTGTAATTCTTCTTCATCTCTTTCTTTATCATAAGAAGATGTATGTTAGAACACCCCCACGAAGGGAATA
Source organism: Euphorbia schlechtendalii (assembly GCA_949673415.1). NCBI lineage: Eukaryota > Viridiplantae > Streptophyta > Magnoliopsida > Malpighiales > Euphorbiaceae > Euphorbia > Euphorbia schlechtendalii. The sequence goes on from CATIWQ010398597.1 coordinate 3,287, forward strand.
AAACATATTCCTGGATAACAGACCACACTCTTTACCATGCGAGCAATTTCATTAATTAAAATGAGCAACCAATGTGCTAATAAAACGAACAGTTTTATTTAAACAAACAATATCGCAATTGATTTTCTTAAGGCCACGCGGGCCTTGCCAAATCCAAAATCGAATATACGTGTTATCCCCTGTGCTAACCTTTGTGGATGCAGGTAGATTAGGATTAGATGTATGTTTAGGATTTTATTTTCTTTCGGGTATCGCAATTTCATTTTTTAGGAAATGTAATTAATAGGTTAGCGGGCGGTTGCATCCCTCGATTTTTGAAGCCTTGTAATTTTATTTTCTGCATTTACTTTTCGCATTTATTTACAGTTTTTGTGGATGGTTTATTTTTCCTCTTTGTGGATGGTTTATATTTCGCAATACGTGAATCATGCATTTAACTCCAAAAATGACATAAGTGCGAATATGCACAATTAAAAGAAAATGGTTTTCTATAGATGTAATTTAATGTGATCCAATAAGAAATAAGCAACTTATCCTGGACCTGAATCTCTGTGTCTTGGTGGGCCATCCCTTGGACGTTAAGCCTCACGGGACTCTAATTCCTAGAAAGAGTTAATCCAGGTGGCGACTCCATACTGAGAGACGGCGGATTCGGGTTCGAACCGATCTTAAACTTTTTCGACTTTTTTCTCTTTTAAACCTTTTTCCCGGGTCCCAGACCCGGTGCTTTTCTTCTTCCTCTTTTTCCAAACACCCCGGTGGACCGCGCCTATGAATCCCGCGCGCTCTCGGCCCACCGCTCCGTGTCACCCGCTCATAAGAGAATTCCAATGAAGACTCACAGCAGTCGATGTATTATCAAAGGCATGGAGCACACGGCTTTCATCCTTTCCCCAACAGTTCTGAGTATCATTGTCAACTCACAAGGGGCAATCATTGCCAAACGGGTAATTCACATCAAGGGGCACGTAGAGAGCAATCCCCGATAACGTCGCACCTAGAGGAAAGCTTCCAAGCATCATCCCCGAAGAGTGCCAACCGCGACTGGGCAGGTATTATCTCTAAACCCCGCTGCTCTTTCAACATGGGACCATACTAATCTCATATTAGCAGTGATCCCACGAGGGGCAGTCTATGAGCACGGGATTTTTACTCCCGACTTGTGAGTTCGATGATGAAGCTATAAGTTTTCCCTTGTTAGCTTTTCACATTTTGCAGGGTCTCGAAATCATCCAGAAATCATCTGCCTTGTTTCTTTGGACCGCACTTCTCCTAAAAATCCCAAACAAATAAAAAGCCCACTTTAATAACCAATATCGTTAATGATATGCTTGATATCATTAATGATATCATGTGATATCGTTAACGATATCTCATGATATCGTTAACAATGTCAATCTCCATCGGGAACGATATCGACTGTGCAGACAGTCAGCAAAGGTTAGCACCGTATTTTTCAACTGCAAAACCCATTTTCCACCCATAAATCCAGACTTTTAGCCTCCAAACAAGCTTCCAACTTGCTGCCAATAGACATGGGTGGAAAAATTGGGCAATAAGACAAAATTTAGTGGGTGAACCACCAAGACTTTTGGATTGAAGGGAGCCCATAAGGGGTAAGTTATTCAACAAAAAGAAGGAGGAAAAAATGAGAGAATTCTGCTGAACGAAGGCATAGAAAAGGGAGCAAAAGGTGCTGCCATATCCAGGTGCAAGGTGGATTAAAAACCTTTCATCATTATTCTTATACCTTTCCCACAAAAACACACAAACTAAAAACCAAATCTTTGGATCCTTAGAACACTTCTAAGATCCAAATCCAAGGGAGGAAGTAACACTTATTCTTCCATTTCTCATTTCAAACAAAATCCTGGAAGTTTCAGCCTTCCCATCAACGGAGACTTCTAACTCTCCGTTTCCGCCGAAAACCGGCAAAACCGAACCAAAGAACAAGGAGGACTTTTCTGGGTGTTTTCATGGACCAAACAAAGTGGATTCAGAGCTAATGGGTAAGCCTCTGAGTTCCTTGATTCATGCTTACATTTACATTCTTTTCATTTTGAAGTTTCGTTTTGTTTTCGGTTATTATCGTTTTCTGCGCACCATTCTGTTTTTCACGATTTTCAGTATGATATTAAAACTTTTTTGATATTTTATTTACACTAAAATATTCTATACATCTTGAGATTTCCGGAATGATAAAGATCATCAAAATCCGTTAAGTATAGCAAAAGTTATGGTTATATGAAGTTTAGAGTATGGTTTTTGCTACGTTCTGCTGTTTTTGTATGGTTATTGCAGGTCTGGGGAGTCAATGTCGTTAACAACATCAAGGGATGTTGTTTAATGATGTCTAATGATGACTTTAATGATATCAGTGCTGGCAGAAAGTTGTTTTGCTTCGTTTCGCTCCATTTCGAATCGTTCGAGCCCGGAATGACCCGCTAAGACTATTCTAAGTCTGAAAACACATCATTGGGGGTAACAAACCTCTAAATTGTAATTACATGGATCTATGTGTGATTTATTAACATGCATGTTCAGCCTAGATTTATGTTTCTAAACGTCATTTTAGGTCACCCCCATGAAGGGAATAAAACGTATTCCCGGATAACAGTCCACACCATTTTGCCATGCGGTCATTTTCACTAATAAAATCGACCAACATACTTGTATAAAAATGAACCATTTTTGTTACAAAATAACAATTTCAAACCATCAATGTTTTAATTAGACCACACGGACCTCGCTGAAATCAAAATCGAACATACATGGTACACTCGGTACATATGTGTAAATATTGTGATATATCCTGTGCTAACCTTTGTGAATGCAGGTTAGATATATGCCTAGGGCTTAATTTTCTTCGGGTATTATATATATTTGTACATAAATTGTAATTCATAGATTAGGCGGGCGGCTACATCCCCCGAGTTTTATAATTTATTAATTTACTTTTCCGCATTTACTTAATGCTTGACGTAATTAATTTACCATTTTATGCATGCGGGATAAATCTAAACTGAAAACATCTAGTTTAGTTCGAATATTATAAACGTGGTTTCTCTCTCATAGTGTAATTTAACTCAAATGATGACAAAATAGATAACTCATCCCGGACCCGAATCTCTATTTTATGGTATGGTTTAGGCACACGGATCTAGGCTGTACTGAAATTTCCCGGAAGAGCTGATCTGGGTGGCGACTCTGTAATATAGACTAGGGATTCTAATCTCGAGCCTTTTGTACTTGGAACCCATTTATTTTTCAAGTACAAACCACGGTTTCCCATAAGGGAACCTCTTTTCCAACGCGCTCTTCCAGGAGCCCAAAATTAATTATTTTCGAAAACCCCACGCCCCATCTCACGGGGCCGGCGCCTCGCGGCTTCCGCGCGAGACCTCCGAAACGTCGTCCGCTCACACTTTCGCGAGGGCGCAAGCCTAAGATTTGTCATCTTAGATAATTTGGCTACAGATGCTTTGTTCTTAATACCAAGGAGTAGTTAGGAAAGTTTAACCCTAAGTCTGATGAAGGTATATTTTTGGGATACTCAACTAATAGAAGGGTATATTAGAATATATGTCAAGTGTACCAGCCTATTAGAGGAGTCTATGCATGTAGATTTCGATGAAACTAACAATGCAATAGACGTCCATCTGATGAAGATGAAGGAGTAACCCAGCAAGCAAATCAACTCAGTATGCCACTATCTATGCTGCCCAACCCAGCACAAGAACCTGTAGCTGAGGAAGATAAAGAAGACGATGATCTCTCTATCAACTTTAATGATGGCGAAAATCAACCTCCACCTCAACAATAAACTATAGATCCTCTAGTAGTTGATTCAAGTCTACCGAGGGAGATTAAGACTCATCGTAACCATCCGCTAGATAGAATTGTTGATGATGTTCATAATCCGGTGATGATGTGGTGTCAGCTCAGCAGGATGATGAGTCATCCAGCTTTCATCTCATTGATTGAACCTAAGAAGTTTGAAGATGCAGAAGGAGATGATTATTATATGATCTCAATGTAAGAGGAGCTGGATCAGCTCAAGCGCAATGATAATTGGGATCTAGTTTCAAAGCTTAAAGGGAAATTAATTATAGGAATGAAATGGGTTTTCAAGAACAAGCTAGATGAAGATGGCTCTGTTATCAAGAACAAAGTCAGGCTTGTTGCTCAAGGCTATAATCAACAAGAAGGCATAGATTATGATGAGACTTATGCTTTAGTAGCCTGCTTGAAGCTATTGGAATCTTGTGTGCTTTCATATCTCATATGAATTTTAAGTTATTTCAAATGGATGTTAAGAGCGCATTCCTAAATGGATTCATTCAAGAAGAAGTTTATGTCCGCCAACCTCCAGACTTTGAAGATTCGAAGAATCCTGAGCATATCTTTAAACTGAATAAATCTCTCTACTGATTGAAGCAGGCTCCTAGAGCTTAGTATGAGAGGCTGACCAATTTTCTTATCAGCAAAGGTTATGAAAGAAGGAAAGTAGATACGACTCTGTTTATCAGGCGAAGAAAAGAAGATGTGTTGCTTAACCAAATCTATGTGGATGACATCATCTTTGGAGCAACTGATGATCATCTGTGCAAGGAGTTCAGCAAGCAAATGAAGAGCGAATTCGAGATGTCAATGATGTGAGAGCTCAACTTTTAGGTTGGACTTCAAATTAAGTAGAGTGAAGATGGAATCTTCATCAACCAAGAAAAGTATGCCAAAGAAGTCCTGAAGAAGTTTGATATGGAGCATTCGAAGCCAATGTCCATTCCGATGGCCATTGATACTATCTTGAGTAAGGATGAAGCTGGTAAACAAGTAGACAATAAGTTCTACAGAGGTATTATCGATTCTCTTCTTTATTTAACTACTAGTAGGCATGATATCCAGTATGCTGTGTGCTATTACGCATGTTATCAAGCTGACCCTAGAGAATCTCACTTAGCAACTATTAACAGAATTCTCCAATCCTTGCAAGGTTCTATTGATGCAGACCTATGGTATCCCAATAGTACTGATTTCACTCCAAGAGGATTCATAGATGCTAACTATGGAAGATAAAAGCTCGACAGGAAAAGCACCACTAGAGGATGTCATTTTCTTGGAGAGTGCTTTGTCTCATGGTATAGTAACAAGTAAACTTCTGTTGCGCAGAGTACAAATGAAGCTGAGTACATGGTAGTAGGAAGTTGCGTAGCACAACTGCTATGGATTAAGCAACAACTGGAAGATTATGGTATAAAGTCTAATTATCTCGAAGTTATGTGTGATACCAAGAGTGCAATTGAACTATCCAAAAATCCAGTTCAATATGGTAGGATGAAGCATGTCAATGTAAGACATCACTTCATAAGGGATCATGTGCTAAGGGGAGATGTCAAGCTGGAGTATGTTCTTTCAAAAGAACAACATGCTAACATATTCACCAAACTATTGCCCGATGAGCAATTTAATGTTCCACGGTAGCTTATTGGAATGGCGAAATCGCTGGGAAGAAGAAGAAAGAAAAATCAAGAAATTTGGCTAAGTGTTGGATATCAAATTCAACCAAGTGAGGTAACACGTATTTAACACCGTTTATTTTTTAATGTAATGCTGTGAGATTCAGTTTCGTGGTTTAAATCAAAACCCACATTTTCAAAAAGATGTGCTTTTGAATTGGAACCGTCAACTATTAAATCACCATTCTATCAAGTCAATTATTTAAGTATTAATCTTAGAGTTAAACTTGAACTTTCTTTATATGAGCACCACGTATCATCACCTCTTTAAGATGTCTATAAAAGCTGGAAGGAGTTGAAGAGAGAAGTTACTTACTTTTGCAAATTTCAATCGATTTAGAAGTAAAGAACCCTAATTTCCTTTCTCTCAGAAACCCTTTCACTTTTCTTAAATGACAATCATAAGAACAACCTTTAGGCTCAAATCCATCACTAATAAAAAGCTTATTATCAACACGGATGGCAAGATGGGGAAATCAATCTTGGAAGTTGAAACTTTGCTCACCAAGTTTGATTGGGCAGATAATCTAGATTTTAGCCCAGTTTATGAGGTCGATTTTGAGAGCCTTCTCATTTTGAAATATGCATAAGATTATCAAGCAGTAAAACCTGTGCTTGTTCCTTTAGATGGAAGGACCTGTGATAATTGGGTTGATTAGGGCTTTCTATTCTCACCTCTACACCATTCAAGGTCTAAATGATATCTTGCTAGTGAAATTCAGAGGAAAATCTACCCTAATTCGCTTAAGGTTGATTGGGAGCATCCTGAATATGCCTCACAAATGCCCTCAACTCCGTAGAACCTGTGATGAAAACACCATGATAATTCCTGAAGATTGGGAACTCCCCTCCAACTACATGTCTGGGGAGATTGTTGCATCTATAATGAGTTGGACAGCTAGAACTTACCACGAATTGGTAGTCAAGATGCTATTACCCAAGACAGGGTTTGTCATTAGCTACACCTATTTCAAAAGGTGTGTGGTTTACTATATGGTAGAGGGTAAAAGGTTTAACTAACCTGTGGTGATTCTTCACCACTTGACCAAGCTGACTACCATTTCTCATTATGGTTACCTCATCACCGCTTTGATGAAGGCAGTGAATATAGATATAGCTCAATTCCTAGGCGAGTCAGGTGATACTGTGTTGCTGGTGAAGATGATGTTGGATCTCACTCACTTCACCAAATTGTATCATGATCAGGTGCATATTAGGCACAACAAGGCATAAGAGAAATGAAAACTCAAGTGTGTATAGATAGTAATGCATATAGACGTGCCTAAGGATGAAGAAGATGGATTTATGGTGGACTTTGAAGGAAGTGAGGATATTAGTGATAATGTGCCTCTTACAGTTAAGTTAGAGCTAATAAGCACCACCAACTCTTCACCTAAACCAAAGGCCACTTCTTTTAAGGCCAGGAAGAAGAGCCCGCTAAGCCAAAGATTGATGAAGTTCTTTCTCAGCCCCCAAGGAAAATGAGGTAAATGAAGCAAAGACTCATGCTCAGAGGGAAGTTGAGGCGAACTAGCAAGCTAAGCAATAAGCTGAAGAGAAGGAAGATGCAATTGAGGAAGAAGAAACCCTACGTTAAAGAAAGCACAAACTTAGGAGATACCGAGGAGCAGTGTGATTCTAAGAAGTCAAGGGATGAGGACACAATAAGTCCTAGAGCTACGAGTCTGAGATTAATGAAGCCATTTCCAAAGCTAAAAACACTTAGCATAAATTTGCCACAAACCGGCCCTTAAAAAAGAATGTGCAAGTGGTGAGCAGTAACGAGGATGTTGGAGGAAACCTACCCCTTCATCAGGAAGAGTCTGATCTTCCTAATCCCAACATCCCCACACCAACTTTCACTCAAGCTGAGGAAATTCCTACTCAATTTGAGATACCTCAAGCTGATCCATCCTTGGATCAATCAGGTACCTATAAATCCTACCCCCCTTTATTCTGTAAATCTTAAACCCTCTTCTCTTGTAAACACCCAGTTTCTACTTCTGTAGATATTGAAATACCTTCTTCTATAAATCCTCCACCTTCTAATACTGTAAATTCTCCTATTATCATACCTTCTTCTCTAGTAAATACTTAATCCTCTCTAGTAAATATCCCTTCTTCTCTAACTAAAAGCCAAGCTACTTTTTCTCCTCAAACCTCTCCAAATAATAACCAAACCCAAACTTTTGCTTCTTCTATTCCCCAAACACAAACTTGTATACAGATAATTCCTTCCCTTGTCAAACCCAAAACCATCCCTTCTTCTTCAAATGTACAAATTCCTAAACCTACCCCTTCTTCAAACCTATCCTCAAACCCTCTAATTAGAGAAGTTCCTAATACCGAGAACTCCTTTCAGTAAGGGAATGCAAGTGGTCCAAGTATTGAGGTAAATTTTATAGCCCATGAAGTACTTGAACCCAGCAGCAAGCCAATCCAAGAGGACATGGCCGATGCATCCACCCTGGCTCAGATTAGAGATTTGGTAAGGATGATATTCCCGTCTCTCAAAACTGATGATGAGTTGGATGGGACAGTTAGCAATTTGATACCGACTCATGAATTGATTGGCTTATCTTCCAAACCAAAGGTTAAGTAACCTGAATTCAATGAGCACTCAAGCTTGCCTTCTAATTCTCTATACTTTGAGGAGTTTGAGAAGATTCAAAGAAGTTTGTATGTGATTCGAAATCACTTGGCGAAGGAAAGCGCCAAAAGTTTTGTTGATAAGATGGTTATGATCTTAGTCAGTTTTTTGGAGTCCACAACCCAGCTTGAGGCAACGATTACTTCTATCCTCACGTTTACTACACTTGCTAACTTAGTTGTAGGAAAGATAAAGGCTAGCGTAGATACTGCTACTGAGTAGCTGATGATCTTGAGTTCCAACATGGAAACTCAAGTTACACAACTCCACAAATTTGGCGAAGAGCAAGTCAAAATCAAGAGGAGCATCGATAGGAAAATTGACCATGTGCTCAAAGAAGTAGAAGCTACTAAGGATAAAGACCACAACATGGTGAAAGCCTTGGACACAATGTCCAAATTCTTTATGAATCATGATGGAAAGGTCAATCAACTCCTGAAAACTATATCTAAGATCTCAACCAAAGTAGATAAGAAGTCAGTGGTAAAAGTTAACTCCCTCTCTTCAAAGTTGGATAATGTTTGCAAGGAGATCAACAACAATAAATATTCTAAAATTTCAAGATATTAGAAGTTTCTGCTTGATGCCATGGGCAAAATTTTCCCTGAACTACCAACAACAAGTCTTCCACCAACTGAATCTCTTTGTCTTGAAACTAGTATGACTATTCATTCTAAGCTGAATGTCATCAAAACCAAGGTGGAAGATCTGTAGAAGAATGTTGGGATGCTAGTTTCAACTAGACAATATGATGTTAAGGACATAGACTACGAAGCTTGGTGTATGTCTTTAAATGTTCCCTAAGATCCTTAACATGGAAGTAAAATTGAATATCGCACTGCTTGCAACTGATTTCAGAGCTCTGCTACAATGCTTCAACAGTTCACATGACCAGATAGCTCATTTATGCAGATATCACCATCTTCTTCTCAGTGAGCTCAATGACCAAGATTTCTTAACTTCTACATGTAAGCAGATGCTAGAGCATGAGATTTCCCCATAGGTTATTGGTCAGCAGGAGGACTTCCAAGCTACCCCGGACTCTTTTAATGTCTATCTGGAATAAATTGTGAAGGGACATATATCAATGGGGGAGAAGGTAGTTGAAGATGCCCTCAGAACTGTGAATCTCAATAATAGATCTCTACCTAAGTGACCTTAGTATCCACCGCATCATCAACATCAATCTCGGCGCCAACCATCTAAGCCATCCTCTGATCAAGATAAGAATTCTGGAAATTCTTCAAAGAATATCAAATAAAGCCATGTATCCAGTACTATAGATAGTACTTGTAATAGATATTAGAATGTAACCTTAGTTAAGAACATATATTATGTACCGACTAAGTATTTTATAATGAATGAAAATTACAAGTTCTATCTTATCAAGTTAAGATCTTATTAACTTTAATTTATTATGTTGTATGATTGTTACTGCTGTTAGTTGATTATTTGATGTAGGAACTCATACAAAGAGACCAACATTAAAGAAAAGCTGAAGTAAGACAAAGTCCTAAAATGAAGAAATTTTCTCTAAGTGTGGGGGAGTTATGATGACTGAAGGAAATCCACTCAATATGGGGGAGTCCATCCTGGTTAAGGGATTCGTTCACCATGAGGGAGTCTTACATCACTTTCTAGATATTTCAATATCTTTAAACTATTTATTCAATTAATTTATTCTACTACCTGGTTTGCTATCTGTCCAAAATGGGGGAGATTGTTGAACCCAAGTTAATAGTACTTCACAGTACTTAAACGTTTTGGAAATAACAAATTATCTATGATAGTTAAATTAATTGAGTACTAAGTAGACTCTTAATTAATAAAGTTTACTTCAGTTTGTTTAAGGAGAAACAACTCAGTTTACTGAGTTATTAATTAAGTTACGACTTAGAGTAGGAAAAGCTGAGTTGGTGCTGAGCACTACATAGTTTAAAAAGATAACACCTCAGCTATACTGAGTTAGCTATTATTAATTAAAAAGCTAAGTTGTTGACACTTAGATAAATAAATGACACTTGTGCTACTAACGGTTTATGTGAGAAACGGAATATTCTTTCGATGCTTAGGTTGAAAGCCATTGAAATTAAAGATGATATTTCAGTGGTCCTCAAAGACAAAAGGTGTCCAATACAAAAGGAATTCTCTGTCATGAGCCGTTTCTAAATGTCTCCGTGCAACTCTACAATGTCAACGTATAAACCAATCTCAAGATTCCTCGTTGAATATCATGCGCCTCTCTAACATTTTGATTTGCTTGAGGACAAACAAGTTTTTGACGACGGATTAATCTCATGCTTCAACATTTGAAATCTCTATCTCTAAACATCCTAAAATTTCTCTCTAACGGGGAAATACGTAAGATTTGAAGAGAAGAGATATTGAAGATCATCAAGATGAAAAAGTTTGTAATGGCTACTTCGTAGAGCTTCAAGTATAAATAGAAGACTGAAGTAGATGTTCAAACTTGGCGAATCACCTCAAATTTCTTTAAGAGCTAAAACTCTGTTCATTTACTCCCAACTTCAAGAAATTCCAATTCAAGTAATCATCAAACAATCATCATGTTAATCTATTTGTAATAGAGCGAATATCACTCACAGATTTAAACTTGTAAAGGATTCAACATTTTATAAGTTTATTTCAGTTTGCAATTCTTTTTATAATTTGAGTGTCATTTTAGGAAGGGTACATAAACTATGTTGAGAGGTAGTTAGAAAGAAATGTACTTTCTGTAATAGAGTCTACCCGTTGTAAAGGCTTCTCCGCTTAAGTAAGGAATGAATACTAGTGGATTTAAGCTCGGAGAAGGTATCCCAGACATCATTCCTGGTAATTGATCTAGTTCTTTTTTCATAGCCATCAACCAATTCTCATCATGTTCAGCATCTTCAAACTTCTTAGGTTTAATGATGGATACAAAGGTTGGATGACTAGTCATTCTACAGAGTTATCCTTTCGTGAGCATAGGATTCTGAGCTACATCATGAATGAGTCTCTCTGGATGACCATTCTTGGTTCTTATCTTTTTTGGATAAACATTATGAATTAGATTTTCTTTTCCTGAAGTTGATAGATCTCCTTGAGCTCCATTTAAATGATTTAGCTTAGAAGTTCCATCTATTGCTGAAGACTCCCCCTATTCCTAGTTAGATGCTGATTTTTGTGAGGTATGTTCTCCAAAAGAACTAAGGTAAATTATTGTCACTAAGCACAGATTGAGCCATTTCAACTATAGTACTGTTCTTTCTCTTAACAACTTCATTCTGTTGTTGAGTGTGAGGAGTGGAAAAGTTGTGATCGATACCTCTAGCATCACAGAATCCAGTGAATAGCTTATTTTTGAATTCTCTACCATGATCACTTTTGATTTTTGAAAGTAAAAATTTATTTTCAACTTCAACTCTATTGTACAGTTTGGAGAAGCCCTCATTAGCTTCATCCTTATTACTAAGCAAGACAATCCAAGTATACCTGGAATAGTAATCCACTATTACCATGGTATATCTATGTCCACCCATGCTCATAGGTTGAACAGGTTCAAAGAGATCTATGTTTACAAGTTTAAGAATTCTTTTTGAAGAGAAATCATATTTGTATTTAAAACTCCTATTGAACTGTTTTCATATTGACATGAATTACATAAATGATCCTTTTCAAAGTTTAAGCTTGGCAAACCCTCAACAAGTTCTGTTTGGTTAGTTTGGTTAGAAGATTCAAGTTAGAATGCCCCAATCTTCTGTGCCATAGCCAGGATTCTTCTTCTTTGGACATCAACAAATATCTTTTCTTGATTTATCATTTATATTAATGATAAATACATTATTAATTTTTGGTGCATAGAGAATAGTTTGATTTATCTTACAATCAATGATGGAGCATCCTTCTGAGTCGAAGATGACTTTTCTTCCTTGGTACATAGTTTAGCCACACTCAGAAGGTTATACTTTAGGCCATCTACTAGAGAGACTTCATCTATCTTGATTTCAGATCCTATGATTCCTTTACCAATGATCATTCCTTTCTTGTTGTCTCCAAAACTCACATTTCCATATCTTTTTCATTCAAGAGAGATAAATGATCCTGCATCTCCTAACATGTGCTTAGAGCATCCACTGTCAATGTACCAAAGTTGTTGACCTTTTCTAGACCTAAGACTTACTTGTAAAAGAAAATGTTTAGAATCTCCAAACCTAATTTCCTTTGGGTTTGGGTGCATTATAAATTATATTAGACCAGGTATATATATCATAATATCCATTCTTGCATTTATAAACTATAGCTTTGTGATTTTTCTTTCCACAAAAATTATAGTGAAGGTTGAATGCCTTCTACTATTAAGGTTGTGGAGGAGTACGTGGTTCAAAAAGCTCTTGAATTTATTGCTTATGAGGGAACAATATTATTTTGGTGGGAAATTTCCTTTGATTTATCCTCTGACTATTTTATCTTCTTTGGGTTGTGTTGTCCTCATAATGATAGTTGAATCTTTGAGGAGTCTTTTGACTAGATTTTGAGCCTTGATTTTTGGGGTAAAACCTTCTGTTTATTTTATTCTGAGTGGCTTTTGTCTTCTAAACTTGCTCATTCTTCTTTGTGTTGACTCTGTTAGGCAAGGTTATTTTTCCTGACAGATGTCCTTCTACCATCATCACTCTTTTGTTAAGTTCAAATGCATTAACTCCAACCAGCATTAGTTCCTTCTTATGCTTTTCTATATCGCCCTCTAGTTCCCTTTGCCTTTTGTAGAATGCAATTGTTGTGTTATCTCTAGCTCTATCATGAATGCAGAAATCCTCAAAATTTTCTTTAAGAATTTTCATGTGCTTATTGTTTTTCTTCACCACCTTTTAGATTTTCATAAGTACTTGCATAGTTTCATCAAGAATATTAAAGTTAGAGTTTACCTCATCATTTCGGTAAGATTGGTTTTGAGAGACTTGATTTGATGAAGATAATCTTTCTATGTTATGATAAGTGTATAATTACACTTATTATCTTGATATTTTCAATCATAAAATGATATGGTTTAGAGTCATTTTATACTTCATATAAAAGATTTCACGTGGTATGTAGTTTTTTTTATGCAAGTGCAGAAACTAGGTGAATCTTGGGAGTGAAATGATTAAAGATGGAATTCTATGCAAAAAGAGTGAAAAAGGTGCAAAAAGATGCATGGAATGCAAGGAATTGGCTTAGTATTGAAGTTGTCAAAGATCGGCAAAGTCGCAAAGAAGAACCATGAAGAAAAGCACACATCATGATCGTGATTCCTGTTCGTGAATTCGACAAATCATGCCCGCGACTACATATCATGATCATGACTTGTCATTCTTCATTAGAAGAAAGTTACCAACTAATATTCATGATCGTGACATGTATGTCACGCTCACGACTTGTGACGGTTTTGGATAACTCTTCTCAACTTCCAACCGCCGGATAAGAACGATCAACCGCCACCAATTATCAGACGAAAAGAGACCTATTGGGGACAATGAAACCATGAAAAGGTACCTATCCATTGATGATAAGAATGAATTCTTATATCCAATCACATTCAAGATGATGCATCCGTTCACCAATGGACATGAATCTTCATTTAAATAAACGCAACCCTTCGCACTCTATAAATAGGGTTCAAATAAACCATTTTCGATGATGGTGTAATCGTAGCATTATATAGATAGTGTAACATATATAGATAGAGAGTAAAAGATATAGATTTTGCTATGTTCAAAGTGTTAGAGAGAAAAATGTATAAGTGATTCGATTCTTATTTTGATCACTAGATTTCTCCACATATTCGAGCCATTGTTGTATGAGTGTAATTGTAAAGCACTTGTCAATAAAATTTTCTATTCTTCAACAAGCATTTGTTTGATATTCACAAAGAGTAGCATCCTAGCGGAGGTTCAGTACGAGTCGAGATCGAATTCAAAGTAGACGTAGGAATTGCAGGAATTTACGACTCCCATTAAAGAGTGGATACGGTTTGATCAACTTTAGCTTTCACTTGCATACCTTAAAACTTTGTTTTCTACTTATACTTTCTAATTTGAAGTTTATGATATGTCTATGTATCATAATGAGTATTTCATCTTGCATAATTTATATTAATAAAGTTATATGCTTTCGAGTTGACTTTAAGAGTAGTTTCGGGGTTAACAAGATTGTGTATAATCACTGGATCTATGATTTCAATGCTATTTAGTGAGCTAACATTTTTGGAGTGGTAACTTGCTAAATATGGCTATGTGAGAGCGACCCTTACTAAGCATAGTATTATTGTTATCCAAGTTTCTATAAGTGTCATAATTAGTTAACCCTAGATTTAGAAAAGTCATTTCACGTGTTGCTCTGCGGTGAATTATAGAATATTTGGGCGTCTAGAACCGAGTTTGTTGAAGTTATCTAGTGCATAAAAAATTCTTGATTGTTTTGCATATTTCACTATATACTTGTTTTTAAGAAATATCTGTATACTTTGCATCTTCTCTAATCTGTTTATGCATTTGTCTATTCATCAGTTTACCATTCAAAACCTTCAACTCACTATATTTTCTTTCACCCTGTAACTCTAATTGATCCTTAGAACTAAATTCCTTCCATGTGGGATCGATATCTTTTAAAACTACATTGTAACTGTATACTTGCAGTTATCATCATTTTTCTATTTGATAAGCTGTACTGACAACACCTGTTCATATTTAGATCTTTTATATTATTTGTAGAAAAGTGGCAAATAAGTTTTTGGTACCGTTGCTGGGGAAGGCAAGTGCATTCTAGAGATCAAATATTTGGAGACTACGGTACGTTTTCATATTTTGCTTTTATTTTTTTATATATATTTGTTATTCCATTTTGTGCTTAAAATGTTTACTAACATGCATTGGGATAAGTTTTATGGTGATTACATAATTGATAACTTAATTGATACATGCGTAGATGAAATTTGTCATGCTACTTTTCATGAAGAGTCAACATCTGAATCCCTTGAAAATTTAGAATATTCCTCTGAAATTGAAGAATTAGTTAGAGAAGATGATCCTATACCATATTCTATAGATAAACCACCCTTAGTAGAATTGAAGAAATTTCCTAGTCATTTGAAGTATGCATTTTTAGGAAGCAACAATACCTTACCCATTATCATTTCTAATGAGTTATCTGATTTGCAAGAAGAAGCATTATTGGAGACAATAAGGGGTAGAATAAGGAGTATTGGTTGGTAAATTTCCAATATTAGAGGGATTAGCCCTAATATAGTGATCCATTCTATTAATTTGGAAAATGATAGTAAACCTAAGATAGAAAGGCAAAGAAGGAGATTATTAAGTTGCTGGATGCGGGATTTATCTATCAAATTTCAGGTAGTGAATGGGTCAGTCCTGTCCAATGTGTTCCAAAAAAGGGAGGTATTACTGTAGTTTCAGAATGAAAAGGGTAACTTAGTTCCTACTAGGACAACAATTGGATGGAGAGTTTGCATAGATTATAGAAAATTAAATGCAACCACTAGGAAAGACCATTTCCCTGTACCATTTATAGATCAAATGTTAGAAAGGATATCAGGTCATGCATTTTACTGTTTTCTTAATGAATTCTCTAGATATTTTCAATTTCAAATTAAGCCAGATGACCAATACAAAACCACTTTTACATGTCCATTTGGTACATTTGCTTATAGAAGAATTCCTTTTGGGTTGTGCAATGCTCCGGCTACTTTTTAAAGGTGTGTTTGATTGCAAGGTTTTTACTCTACTAATTTTGAGGGCTTATATTCTGTAATGAAGCAAAAAACCTTATTCCCCACTTCTCTACAGATAATATAAAAGTTTAAAATACGAACATGTGTTGTCAATACCGCTTATCAAAATAGAAAAAAGGTGACCACTGCAAGTATACAGTTTCGATGTAATTTTAAGAGATATCGATCCCATAAGGAAGGAATTAGGTTCTAAAGACCAACTAGAGTTACAGGGTAAAAAAATTAGGTAATTTTGATTAGACGGTTTGGATGATAGATGGATAAATGGATAGATGTATGAACAGATTAGAGAAGATGTAAAATATAAAGATATTCCCTAAGAACAAGTTTAGTAGAGAAAAACATGCAAAATCATCAAGAATATTTTGTATACTAGATAACTTCAACAAATACGGTTCTAAATGCCCTAATATTCAATAATTCATTGCAGAGTAACACATGAGAAGACTTTTCTAAGTCTAGGGTAAACGTATTATGATACTTATAAAAACTTGGATAACAATATTACTATGCTTAGTATGGGTCGTTCTCACATAGCAATATTTAGCAAGTTACCATTCCAAAAATGTTGTCTCACTAAACATCGTTATAATCATAGATCCAGTGATTATACACAATCTTGTTAACCCCAAAATCACTCTTAAAGTTAACTCGAAAGCATATAACTTGATTAATATAAATGACGCAAAAAGAATTACTCGTTACGACACATAGATATATCATAAACTTCGAAATAGAAAGTATAAGTAGAAAACAAAGTAAAGTTGTAAGGTATGCAAGTGAAAGCTAAAGTTGATCAAACCTTATCAAATCTTTAATGTGAGTCGTCAATTCCTACAATTCCCACGTCTACTTTGAATTCGGTCTTAACTCGTACAGCACCTCCGCTAGGATACTATTCTTTATGAATCTCGAATAAAAGAATGTTGAAGAACAAAAACTTTTATTGATAAGTTCTTTACAATTACACTCATACAACAAACGCAAAATTTTGTGTAGAAATATAGTGATCGAAATAGGAATCAAATCACTGATACATTTTTCTCGCTAAGACTTTGAACTAGTGAAATCTATATAATTTCTACTTTCTATCTATACATACACGTCTAACATGTATCACACTATCAATCCAAAATCTCTACCTCGTTCCGAAAATGGTTGAGGTTGAACCTTATTTATAGAGTATGAAGGGTTACGTCTATCCAAATTTAAGAGTCGTGTCCATTGGCGAAGAGTTGCATCACTTCTTTTTTATTAGATGCAAAGATTCATCCTCATCCATAATGAAAAGGCACCTTTTCAAGATTGGTTGACTTCCAAAGGGTGTCTTTTCGGTTGGTAGTAGATGGCGGTTAACCGTTGTTATCTGGCGGATGGTAGTTGAAAAGAGATAACCATTAACCGTCATAAGTCACGACCACGAATCACATGTCACGGTCATGAACATTGGTTGGCAATTTTTTGTTTATGAAGAGTGACAAGTCGCAACTGCGAATAGGTGTCACGATCGTGAAATGCTATTTCTTCATGATTTTTCTTTGCAACTTTGTCTATCTTTGACAACTTCGATCCTTAGCCAAATCCTTGTGTTTTACGCATCTTTTTGCACATTTTTCACTCTTTTTACATAGAATTCCACTTTTGATAATTTTACTCCCAAGATTTACCTAGTTTCTGCATTTGCATAAAAAACAATTACATACCACGTGAAATCTTTTATATGAAGTATAAAATGAAACAAAACCATATCATTTTATGTTTGAAAATTTCATGATAATAAGTGTAATTATACACTTATCACACCCCCACACTTAACTTTTACCTTGTCCTTAAGGTAGAAACAACAGAAGTGCATAAATTAGTATTCAAGTTCGTACCTTATTTGGCGAAAGACTATCGTAGTGAGTACTACATTCCTACGTTGCATAAAATTCAAGTAAAAGTTCGAAATTTCTCACAAATCAGTATTGTATAATTTATATAGTCCAGTTGCATGCCTTTGCTCTTAATGGAGGGTCAACCAAATTGCGTCTTCATATAAGTGTTATATGCTTACTCGAAAATTTCCTTCTCTCAAGTATAGTATAAAGTATTAAGGACAAATGGAGCACACTTTGGAAAGTTTGATCTCAAGGCAGTTTTAGGTAACCTAGAATGCTAAAAACACTCTTAGTGGATGCATTTTATGCTCCATACCACTCTCCCCTTTTTTAGTGGTTGCATTTTATTCTCCATACCACTTTCGCTCATTCTTTCTTTAAGCATATGTTTTTGAAGTACAGATTTGTATTTTGCACCCATTTTTCGTGCTATGCTACTTTTCTTTTTTCACTCATTGAATGGTTGCAGGTTCTACTCCATACCATTCCTCACCTTTTGCATAACTCATTGGTTATCCTCTCTTTCTTTCGATTTTTTTCTCTCTTAATACCCTCATCCTTTATTGATC
>CATIWQ010398598.1:0-11942 GCA_949673415.1 Euphorbia schlechtendalii
GAAATGAATCGATAGGCGACTTACAGAGGAACGAGACGGAAGGCGGCAAGGGTGTCTTGGAAGAGGAGAGATTGAAGATTCTTAGGGAGTTTGGTATAAGATTCTCGCAGATGTGGAAGATAGGATTTGGGGATTTTAAGCGATAGATGATCTGTGTTCTACTTTTTTTCTTTTTAGGGTTGAAGCGTTCATAGGTATTCCGGACGGTTGTTACAAAACAACCGTCCGGAGTACTCAATTTAGTATTGAATACACCTAAGTATTCCGGACGGTTGTTACAAAACAACCGTCCGGAATACTCAATTTAGTATTGCGGACGGTTGTTATGTAACAACTGTTCGCAATTCACCTAAGTATTCCGGAAGGTTGTTACGTAACAACCGTCCGGAATACTCAATTTAGTATTGCGGACGGTTGTTACGTAACAACCGTCCGCAATAACCCCAACGCCAATTCCGTTCACACTTTCACCAACGGTTTCTTCTACAAGCCTCGTAAATAGTGCGATCCTATAAGCCCTTTTTGCACTAATGAATCTTTGGTTGGAGAGTGATTCGAGTTACGTGGTCGGAACATTTCGAACACGGACGATGTGGGTGCCGTGGGTTCTTCATCAGGAATGGCGTGGATGTTTAAATCTCTGGAAGGCTATAATTTCGTCATTACGCATGTCTATAGAGAAGGCAACGGAGTAGCAGATGCTTTAACTAATTATAGGAGACTCTCGGATGGGCTTGTAGAACACTGTTCATGATTTCTGTAAAAACTTGTTTTTCCATGATTTGAGTGCCCGAAATGTGTTTCGGTTGTTTTCTTTCTTCATTACTTTGTTTCTCGTTTTTTATTCAATTTAATAAATTTTAAGGGGGTTGATTGGAGTGGGGAAGGGCGGTTGCCCCTATAGTGTTGCATCCATGTATCCCTTCGGGTGAGACTAATAAGCGGCGATAATATTGAGGGAATAATGTTACCCTCACTCTTTTGTTCCCAGTCTCTAATCTTATTAAAAAAAATTTAATAGGTACCAAGTCAAGCAATAATATACAAATATATTATATGTATATAAACATCCGTGTCGATAATATTGAAACAAGAAAAACTAATTAATTAAAAAGTTTCTAATTAGCAAATAGAAGTTGATGAAATGGAAAAGTTTATAACTTAAGTTGGGATATGAATAATTATTGAATTTGATCGGTAAATTTTACAATTTTGTGTAAAAAAAATTACAGCCTTCTATCTTTCTCACCAACCAAATTTTTTTTTAAAATAAGTAATATTAATTATGCAAAATTAGTGGGATCCATGAAATCGACTTTTAGACATGTAGAGTCGCCGTTGGATACAAACATAATATTCAGGACAACTTATCAGTTGAATCAAAGAGACTTCATCATTTACTTTTAGATCAGATTGAATATGGACATGCATACAGGGCAAACTTAGAGATGGACGAGTCGTCACCACAAAGGTAAATAACCATACTTTGAATAAGATTTTTCTGTTCATTTCCTTCAACTTTTCTCAACTGTCTCAGCATCGATTGATCAAGTACTTTTAAATGAAGAAAAATTATACTCATAGTTGTAATGATAATTATTTAATTTATGGTTTAGCAAAGGAATGAATGGATTTAAATGCTAAATCTTGATTTTAGTATCTTAAGTTTGCAATTACATATTATAATATTTAATTAATCAATGCTTAAGAAGAACGTCACATAAATAATGAGAACTTTAACAACATGAAAGCATTTGATTGAAGTTATAATAGAATTGAAAGAATCAGATGAATCTACAAAACAAAACAACTCAGAGGAAGGGAACCCTTTCGAGTGATTGTCAAGTGTCGAAGACTTTTACATGATCCATATTAAGTTTTAGACACCTCTTGAGATCGACTATTTTGAGAGCATCACATATTAATCGCACAGTACAAATGCTCTTCAATTCTGGTAGATCTATCAGATTGATTTGACATAACTATTTTTTTTTTTAAAACCTCCGGAGGAACATTGTGTCCCTCCTTTGGAAAAAGATTGGGGTGGGTGAAAAACTCGGGGCGAACGTCCCAACTAGGTTGATGCATTCGCTTGCCTACAAAACACCAACCACTCTTTATTAAGAAGAAAAAATAAAACGTTCATTACAAGGAAGAGACGGAAAAAGAAGCAGCAAAAACAAAGAGAAAACAGAAAATATATCTAAAACGATAGTTACAAATTCCATTAAAATCGTGGTAGAGCAGTACTCGACAAAATTCAGGTGTTTCGAGCCATTCCGAAGAAGTCCGAGAAAGCCTGCTGTGATTGGCAAGAGCATCCGCAATCATGTTCCCATCCCTGTAGATATGCGTCACTAACACTTGCATGCTTTGCAAAATCTTAAGGCAATCCATCCAAACAGCCCTTATGTGCCAAGGGACTCTAGAATCTCTAGAACGAAGGAGCTGGACCAAAAACGCTAAATCGCTTTCTATCCATAGCCGATTCCATCCCTTACTTACTGCCGATTTAATTGCATGGATGGTAGCCTCAAGCTCCACTACAAAAGCCAAAGAAGAGGGCCTATAAAAGGAAAAACCATAGATAAAATTGCCGTTAGCATCCCGAAAGATTCCACCACAACTTGACGGTCCAGGAGAGCCTTCCGTTGATGCATCTGTGTTGACTTTTAGGAGCCGTATGAAGTCTAGGGACGGTATCGAGGTTGCGTAAAATGCTAGCTTCAACCACAGAGTTCCATATAGATCCAATTCCCATGCCATCAGTTCTATGAAGAATTTCCCAAAGTTGTTGTAAAGAGTGATGGATATTGGGCTGTTTTTCCTAAAAAATGCAGCCATTTCTTGCTATCCAGATGAGCCAAAAAACATTGACAACCCCTGAGTTCCATAACACTTGTAGTTGAGGGCTGAAGTGGTGTTTGAAAGCTATTTTTATAAGGCAATCAATGTCGTTGCTGATGTCAAAACTTCTGCCAAACAGAGCGTGAAGGGCTGTCCAAAGAGCACGAGCAAAAGTGCAAGTTACAAAGAGATGCCTCTTGTCCTCTACATGACGTTTACAAAGGCTACAAATTGATACAATGTTTATTCCTTTGCGAATCAGCATATCATGTGTAGAAATATAACCCGTAGCTACTTTCCACAAAAGTAATGGCATGCGACGGTGCAATGGTTGGATGCCAAATATGTTTAGAAAAGTGACAGCCCTGGTTAGGTGTTTGCAGTCATTGGTAGAAAAGTTTGACTGTGAAAATTCTGTTGGAAGCCAATTTCCAATAAGCCACATCTAGTTGGTCCCCCTAAAGTAGTCACTTGCCTCACTTGCTATTGTAACGAGGTAGGAAGGTCGTGTGGAAGATTAGCCCATATGCCATTAATCAAGTAACTCGAGATTGGCTCAGCCCTCTTAGATCGATCCGCCAATGGAAGATTTAGAGTGTCCCCAAGTGTCAGGGTAATCCACTAGGAATTCCAGAAATTTAAGCCCAATGTTTCGCCGATAAACCACACTATATTGCTGCGAACAAGACTGTATGCATGTCGTAAGGAATTCCAAATGCTAGAATTGTTGGTCCAATCCAACGCCATATCATTCTTGATGAAGCGTTTACGCAAGATATGGAAAAAACCATTCCTGCTCGTGATCAGCCCCCATACTAATTTGGCAAGCATAGAAGTGTTAATATCCTCAAATTTTTTCATTCCAAGGCCTCCCATTGTGATTGGCTTCTGACAGACCTTCCAAGGTACCGTGATTAATTTTCTTTTGGTCAACATTCCCGCTCCAAAGAAAGTTTCGAACCACGCGCTCAATACCTTTAATAAGCGAGGAGGGCTATTTATACACCATGAAAGAGTGTAGAAGAGAGCTATTAATCACCAATTTAATCAAAAACATGCAGCCAGCCATAGAGAGGGTGCTACCAATCCAGCCCAAAAAACGCTACAAGATATTATCATATAGTGGTCTCAAGTGAATTGCGCTTGGTGTCCCACGAAATAAGGGAACTCCTAAGTATGAGAAAGGAATGTTTCCCACTTGAATGCTTGTTAGAACAGCCAATATTCCAGCCCTTGATGTTTGAATATGATCGTTAAAGAAAATTGAAGATTTGCTCCAATTAACCCATTGTCTCGAATTTGCTCCATACAAGTTGAAAGTGTCTCGGATAACCCTCATATTTTTCATCGATGCCTTGCAAAAAACAAGGATGTTGGCTTCATATAACATGTGCGAAGGTAAAGGAGCCTCCATTGTGTAACGCATGTGGCTAATATTTCCTGAGTTAACCAAGGGTAATATTAGCCTACTCAAGAAATCTTCGACCAAGCAAAATAGTAGAGGGGAGAGCGGGTCTCCCTGCCGAACACCTAGTGCATTTGAAGAAGCCTCGCTGTCCAAGTGGGGTAAGGATTGAGAGTCTTGTCGAACTTAAAATACTTCGAACCCAGTCTACGAAATTATTACAAAAGCCGAACGATTCAAGAACCGTAAAACGAAAGTTCCAATCAAGAGTGTCGAAAGCTTTGCAAATATCAATTTTCATTACCACATTACCTCTAAAACTTTTATGATTAACAAGGTTGATCCCCTCGAAAGCCATAGCGATGCATTCATGTATATTTCTACCTTTAAGAAAACCAAATTGGTTTTCCGAAATAATCCTCGTCGCAATACCGTTCAAGCGATTCGCAATTATTTTCATAATGACTTTGAAAACAAAGTTGGACATTGCGATAGGCCTAAAATCCTCTGCTTTATCCACACCATCTTTCTTTGGAATTAAAATAATCAAGCTAGCGTTTAGCCCTGGTAACATAAATCCCGAATTAAAAAAGTCCATGACCGCTCGGGAAACATCTGACCCCCCCAATGTCCCAAAATGTTTGGAAAAAAACTCCCGTGAAGCCATCCGGGCTAGGTGCTCTTGTCGCATCCATGCTAAAAATAGTTTCCTTAATCAGTTCCGCACTTAGCTTGGCCGTTAAAGCCACATTCTCCTCCATGGATACTCTATTAGATATTACCAATTGAACTAGTTAAGCATCCACCATTATGGATCGGTCTGCTTGGAAAAGGCTGCTATAGTAGCTTGTCATATGTGCTGAAATTCGTTCAGCGTCTGTGGTCAACACATCATTCACTATTAATGCTTTGATTCCCGTAGAAGCACTCCTTACCTTTGCAATACGATGGATTAAGTTCGTGTTCCTATCCCCCTCTTTGAGCCATCTCACTCCACTTTTTTCTTTAAAATAGATCTCCCTTTGCTTGATGTGTAGCTGAAGATGTGAATGGGAAGCCATCTCTTCTGAGATTAAAACCTCATTCGGCCCATTAGAAGAAATACTATTTTGAATCTCAAGTAAGGTTTATTCACTGTTTTGGATGTTAACTTCCATATTACCAAAAACTTCTCGATTCCAATTCCTAAGTAATGGTCGTAGTTGTTTTAATTTAAGCATGAGCAACTGAGTCGATGGAAGGGAAGGGAAGGCTCCATTCCAAAAACTGTCAATTAGTCTTCAAAGAGAGGCGTGTGTGATCCACATGGATTGGAAACAGAATCTTGAAATCCTTTCTCCGCCAAATTTTGCTTCGAAAAGAAAAGGGTGATGATTCGAACAATGCCTAGCCAAAATCGAACAGTTGTAAGAATTACATAAATTTGAAAAATCAGCACTCACCAAGGCTCTATTCATTCTTGACTCAACTCTGTCATCCCCCAATCTGTTATTAGTCCAGGTGAAAAAAGGACCAATCGATGTAACATCAATCAAGTGCGCTTCGTTAATGAAATCTTTGAAGTTCTGGCAAGATCTCGCATTTGGTACATTCCCTAACTTTTCGTGGCTACCCAAAACTTCATTGAAATCTCCTAGCAAGACTCGGTTAGAGGCAGTCCCTAAACAAATGCTATTATACAAATTCAAATGCTGACTTGGGTTCGTACTATCGTAAACCAAACAAAAGTTCATAATCGTCGTGTTCCTACTCAAACAAACCTCAATGAGCTGATCCGTTGATGAGACCACATAAGCCCTCCAATCACAGCGAGTAGACTTCAGAAACCACATCATTAGAATTGGTTTATCATTCGAACTAATCAAACTCAACTCTAAACTTTTCCAAAAAGACGGAGATATTCTACTAAAAATAACCATGGGTTCCGCCAAACACACAATCATAGGCTTATATTTAATATTAAATTCTTAAGAAAAAGATGGGTATCAACGTTATTAATACCCCTACAATTCCAAAAGAGAGCTATCATTGAGTATACCTTCCAGAAGGCTGTCACATTTTTCACGATGGAGAGATTGGTTTCCTGGCTTTATTCCTCTTTCACATTGCAATTTTCCATTCTCCCGTTTTCACCCTTTCTGTTAAATCTACCCAAGATTCCTTTGTAGTAGATGATACCCCCGCATTCGTTCCCTCTCTCAATTGAACCACAAGATTTATTCCATTAGGATTGGCAATCTCCTCCTGCACACGGTGTCCCACAATAGAGTCTATGTCATCCGCAGCCAAAGACTCATCATCCTCAGCCAAAGACTCGTCATCCTCGCTACTCCCATTATCCTTGCTTTCTGAATGAGTAACCGAGACATTATCCTCAGAGTTCCCGGAGTCCCGATCTATGTCCACAGTTGGTGCCATATCTGAGGCTTTGTTAAGGCTCTATGTAATGTTGTTAAAGATTTTTGCTGCTAGAATTTCAGTTTGTAATCTCTCTTGAAGTCTTTGTTGTCGAGGTTTACTTAGAGTAAGAAGCTCTAGATTTTCAACCGGTTGATGGGCATTACGTTCTGTCTTCTCCATAGGTCTAGGTGCTATCTTCCTTTCCCCTCGGGACTGGTGATCCGACATGGGTTTAGCGATGCATCTGCAATCATAAGATTTATGACCAACTAAATTACACAGTTTACAAAAAGCTGGTAGGTTCTCAAAGATAGTATCAATCCAGATATCACTATCCTTTCTTTCAACTCCAACCTTATTTGGTAGGGGGCATGATAAATCAAGATCCACTAAAACTCTTGCGTAATGTCCAAAGGTCCCCTCCATCGTTGCTTTTTCTACCCGAAGTAAAACACCAAAACAGCTAGTTATTTCTACCAAGGTTCTCGAATCCCAGTACTCCCAAGGCAGCCATTGTAATCGAACCCAGACTTGTGCATTTGTGAAGTTGGCTGCATAGGGGTCAAAATCAGCCATCCAAGTTTGCAAACGGAATACCCCATGCTTCAGGTTTATGCTACCCTTACTCCAAACATAGTTCTTGTCCACTAAAAAACCGAGCATCAGATGATAATAACCACAACTGATAGGAATGAATTTCCAACTATGATTAATTCCCCAATTCTTGGAAAGCTATGTTTTCAAGTCTTCTGCTTTTCTTGGTATACTTCCTTTTGACAAAATCAATCTGCCAACAAGAGAGAATTCGCATTCTTGAACCCTATCATTAGAGAAAGCCTGGGTTATCCTAACTATTTTGTATCCTCCCTTTTTCGAAACCATGGCTTGCATTGGCTGTTTCGGGATTACAGTCCTATTTGTAGTGACTTGTACATAAGATCGGGGTTGAACCCTAGGAAACTTCTCATTATTCACTGCCGTTGTAGCCTTTTTTGCCGGATTAGAGCATTGATTCTCAAAAAGATGCACAAGAAAACTTGCATTTGAGTAATCACCCATGACAATCCAGAAGTTGGAAACAAGAAGATCAAGAACCAATAATATGTAGCAAAGATGGCAAGAAAAACTGACGTGATTTGCCAAGAAACAACTTGGAATGGTGAAACGGCGGCTAGGGCAAGTATACCCTAGCAGACCTTGAAGTATGATTTGACATAACTTAGGGAGACATACTGTCAATCTCTTCGCCTCCTTCACTTGCAAAAATCTTCTCAATTAGACCACAATTGTTGACATATATCATCTCGAGATTTTTCAAGTTTGATAGAAGATCGGAAGGAAAAAGTTGTTTGATACTTAGGCAATCTCGTATAAGAAACCTTTTCAGATGTGAAAAACATGTGCCATAAGGTGGTAATGCTGGCACACGCACTACACCATATATGGGCTCTGCCAACTAAATATGAAAGTGTTGGCACTAAAGTGTTACCATTTTAATACAGCAAATTGACTTACACCAACACTTATTTATTAATGTTAAAAAAAACCTACCAATAATAACAAATTTGTTACAATTATAAAAGTGTTGGCAAAAAAGTGATAAAATTGAACATTTAGGAGGCGGGAATGTCAGTGCCAAAATTTTGATGCATAGCGAACAAATAAAATAAAATAAAATCATATTAAGCGAACAAAAATTATGTAGTAGACTCAACTGCTTATTTTTCTTTTCTCCCCTCTTTCTAGAGATTGGAGTTCAAAATCTTTAACCTAAAATGGCTTTGCATCTATGGGAATCACTTTACTGTTGTAGCTTTGAATTTGGCTGCTTATTATTCATATTTGAGTTATTCGAATCGTCTTCTAATAATCATCCCAGGCCAAGAAGCGTCGAGGAGCAGATGCAGCCTCTTCCTCCTCCTATTCAGCTTGGTGAGGTTTCTGAAGAAGAACTTAAGCAATATTCATGGTAATGATCCTAAGAAGCCTTTGCTCATGGCTATTAAGGGTCAGATCTATAATGTCTCTCAGAGTAGGTATAATTTCTTAGTCCTTGGTTTTTTGGATTTGATTTTGTTGATTAACTTTCTTTTTCTCTTTTCCGGTTATCGAATTCATTGAAATCAATTGTAGGTTTTGAATATTAGGGATTTCTTTTTATCGAACCTTTTTTCTTCTCTTTCATTTTATGTCGATTGCAGCCAATGTATGGCGTAAGGATTTTTAAATCGCTTTCTACTGAAATTTGCTCTCTGGCATTCCATTCATTCCTTGCTTTTTGCGTTTTTACAGCAGATTTCTTTGTGCCATGTACTAATTCTTCTTAGATTGCTTATAATCTTTTGGACCATGATATCTTATGCTTTACATTGATTTACTGCTGTTTTTATTTTCAAATTTTTATCTAAATTTTGTAAAGAAATCTTTTTGACTGTTGTCTTTTTAATTTAACTTCTATTTAATGTCTTTTATTGGATTCCACAAAGTGATAGTTTTTGTGAGATTAGAGATAAATAATTAAAGTGAAATGAAGTGAAGGGGAGAGTCCATTCTGAATTAACCACAATTTTTGTCCTTTGATATTTCAGTGATTTGAAACTATATAGAACAAACAAGATTTAGTATATATATAGTGTTACTATAATTGGAACCTTAATGAGTTCATACAAGCCACATAATGTTGGTTATTTCATGCTATTTTTTGAATTGGAAAACATTTGGTGAATAGGTTGCATATTTGCTTCTATATGATAGTGTTGAACTCAGAAATCTAAAAGAAAAGTATGATTTTGTCTTTTTGATTAGGATAGTTTTCAGTGATGCAAAGTTGTTGGGAGGTTAAGTTAACAAACCAAATGGGTTGTACTATAAACTTCGTGACATATCATGGCCAAACTGATTTAAAATTTTCTTAAATGAAAGCTCTTTTTGTCTATGCATGTTATCTGATGACAGAAAAATTTCAGTGCCATGATTCTTAAGACAATTAAAGACGGAAAAATTGTTTCCTTCAAAAGTGACAGTCAAACTGATCAAGAAAGTTGGAATCAATTGGCAGCAATAAGTTTTGTTATTGATGGTTTCCCGGGAAGTGAGGAGAAACGCATTGCATTTGAAAATATTGTGATTTTATATTATCTAAATCCTATTTCATATAAATGTCTGTGTTGAATGTATGTACAATAGCTATGATATTTTTTTAAACCAGTGAATTCATTTGGAATCCCCTCGTGGTCTATTTTTAGATGTTATCGTAGTCATCCAAATTGATTTTGGTGAAAAGTGTGCAATATCTTATTGAAAGAAGCAATATGGTTGCCGATAGTGGATGAAATTTTTGAACAAGTTGGCACTGTATGTGAGGTAAGGTACTTGTCTTAACATTTTTCTTTTTCATGCTTGTATGTATGTGCTCATCTGTAGTCATCGGTAATTCATTTCTGTGATATAATTTATCGTAATTATAAACCTTGATTTTCTTAATGTTAATAAGATGTACATATGGATGACGATAATACCATTTGCTATGTCCATGATGAGAATATCAACTATTTATAAAATTGCCTGTTTTTTCATTTCTAAGTCCATCTTCTGCTCTATAACATTTTAATCTGTTCTTGCTTGGCATATGATATAGGAAGGTCAGTCTCTAAACTATTGTATTTATGCTACAGACAATGAATTGAGAGATCATTTTCATCAAGGATGACTGCACTCAGATTTTATGCGACTTACATAGCGATTCCTGCCAATTTGAGGGAAATTGTGTTTAATTGTGTTCAATTTCTTTTTATCATAAACGAGGTCTTTTTTATGATGTTTAGTTATGGAGTTTCTGCTAAGTAGTTGAATTGAATGAATTTGATTCATTGACTATTACTATAGTCAAAAATTTGGTTTGGCTTTGAAGTTTTGAATGTTTGATTGGAAGAGGGGCATCTAAAGGGTGCATGATGAACCTTGCACCAATTAATAAGAACAAATTACCATACAAAAGATGGAGTCTTAAACATTTGGTACATTGGTTGCAGCTGATTGACATCACATATCAATCTGAATCGAAATTAATGCCTTTTAGTATGTTATGCCTGTAATATTTTAAAAACTCCGGTTATAGTGTTTTGTTCTTAATTGATAAAAAGTTGCAAGTGGTGAGTTGTGGAATTGATAATTGAAGTTGTGCACCCTGCCTGTCTCAGCTCTTTTCTAGCCAGTTTTATTTTCAATTGTTTTGGCGTACTTTTGTTGTACAATTGATAAAATCATGTGATTTGCTTTTTTTTTTATCAAAAACTTGCAAAGCTCGACGGGGAAGGACCATCGAAAGTAAAATTGTTCATCGCTACGTGTAAATGGAAATATGGACGACAATACAAGTCCAAAAATGACGTCATTAACTATCGAATCATAAGAAATTGCCAATTTGAAATCTTGTGTGTGTGTGTGCGTGTGTGTATATATATATATATGTGTGTGTGTGTGTGAAGATTTGATAAATTATGTGATTTGATCTTCTATGCATGTGATTTGATAAATTATGTGAATATTGTTGTGAATCAAAACTGCTAATTATTACTTTTGCTTTAGTGATTTCATATTCTCCGCTGATTATTACTTTACTTTCTAATTAATTGATCTAGTTTAACGATTATTTCTATAATTTCAAATCTTTATTTTATTTTACCAGATATTTAGACCAAGTAAATAAGTGTGAATAAGTTCATTTTGCATGTTTGTTATGCTTATTTGTTCCTCTCGAATTTTAAGCTTGACTGACTTAATCTCTGTAATTCTAGAAGAAAGCTGTAATACAATGGTAAATTACTTAAAGAATTTTATTTTTGGCAATTTCAGTTATTCATGATTTTCAGTTTGTATTGCTAGTACTTAATGCTTGGAGTGGAGAGCTATAATACAATGGTAAATTACTTAAAGAATTTTGTTTTTGGCAGTTTCAGTTATTCATGATTTTCAGTTTGTATTGCTAGTACTTAATGCTTGGAGTGGAGTCATTTGGTTGGAAATTGTTTTCTACTTTTCTATTTTTGTTAATTTAAACAACTGGAACCTCATGGACTCTCTGCTATCTTTCTACTGCAACCAGCGCGACAAACCAACGACTCACCAATCCATGCTTGCCGCTACGACTGATTTTTCAAGAAATCCCAATGGTGGCGCTCACTGCCACACCATAACAGGTCAGACCCCTACCTTAAATCTCACGGGCAAGAACTCAAGCAAGGCAGCGATCCTCAAGGATACCCCATCTTACGCTGCGATCGTTTCCCAT
>CATIWQ010398601.1:0-10492 GCA_949673415.1 Euphorbia schlechtendalii
TGTGGCCTAATTAAAACATCGAAGATTTTAAAGTTGTTAATTTAAATAAAAATTGGTTCATTTTTATTTACACGTATGTTGGTCAATTTTATTAGTGAAAATGACCGCATGGCAAAAGGTGAGGTCTGTTAACCGGGAATATATTTTATTCCTTTCGTGGGGGTATCCTATAAAAAATTAAAAAAGAAATAAAAGATGAAGAGAATTACAACATTATTTATAATAACAAGGAATAAAAATAATTCCTAGGCCAAAAGTAAAAATTAAAAAGAAATGAAGCAAATGAAAGCTCAGAATCCGCAGTTCTAGGAACTCAGAGGCTTACCCTTTTGGTATGAATCCACTTCGGCGTATCCGTTCGGCCTTCGAAAGTCCTCCTCGTCCTTTAGTTTAGGTGTTGTGGTTTAATGTAAAAAAAATAATTGTTTGGTTGGAAAAATAAAGTGTTTATTTATCGAAAAGATAATCAGACTCAGGTTCTAAATTTGTTTTAGATCCAACAATATCTGAGGATTTTTGAAGAAAAAAATGAAGAAATTTGATAAAAAGATGAAGAAATTTGGTATCCAAATGTGTTTTAGATCCGAGAAAAAAAGAAGAAAAGAAAGTATTATTATTTGTATATTTATTTTTTTGAAAAGAAGAATTTTTTTCTCTGAATTTTCAAGCCCTGATTATCGAAAATGACCAGATTATTTATAGGAAAATCCCGAAAAATCTAAAAAAGGTAAGATTTTCCGGAAAGGGGTCTCGCCGAAAAAAAAAGTCTGGCGAGGCCCCTTACCGAGACTTTAGAGAGGCCATGTGCCTCGTCAAAGCTTGGCGAGGCTAAGCCTCGCTAAGGACTTTGGCAAGGTATGGCCTCGCTAAAGACCTTGGCGAGGCCATGCCTCGCCAAAGGCTTTGGTGAGGCACTGCCTCACAAAGCCCTTTGGCGAGGTTTGCCTCGCTGAACCTTTTTTGGCGAGGTTCGCCTTGCCCGCCTTTGGCGATGCGGGCCCCCGGATCTGGTTTTTTTTATCATGTTTTATGTATTTTTTGTATTTTTGTATTTTTTAATTAATATCTAAATAAAATCCTTTTAAATTCAGAGACGAGGAAGACTCCCATTTGAAGATCGTCGGACGGTCGAAAATTGTGTGATTCAAGGATAAATATCCCAAAAAGCCGTCATCATTGAACGCGCGAGCTAGTACAAAATCCCATGCTCACACCGAACCTTATACTCAAAATCATGCATTTACTTCAGAATTTTCACTAAACATCCTGGTTGCCAGATACGATCAAAACTTCATTCACCGTCCTAATTCAAAAGGTGGCGGGTTCATCTTCACTGAATAATTTTAGACCCATTACTTTGACTCATGGGATTCACAAGATTGTCACTTGTGAGCTGCCTTAGGCAGGCATCCTGAGTTTTCTGTTGAACGCAACTTAATGATACTTCATAGTATCTTGAGTTTTAAAATTACAAACTAACTAGGACATCAAAAATAAATTAAGTATCAAGTAGACTCTTAATTAAGTTGTTAACATTAGTTTAGTTAAGGGAAACTAACTCAACAAGCTAACATATGCTTTTAATAAAGTTATAACTTAGGATGCCTTTAGTTGCATTTTTGAGTTATTATGAAAATTTAAAAAAGTCAGCATCATGATTTATTTAAAGATAGAAGTCATCATAAGTTATTTGATGAAATGTTGTGCTGAATTACATAAGACGTTGTTTTCCTTTAACTAATTATGTCAAACTGAATATTCCAGTTTGATGCGTTTTAGATTTCAAACTAGATTTGGTGTTGAAAATAAATGAATATTCAAGTGGTCACAAAGGTAAAAAGGTGTCAGTATGAAATGTAAGCGTGTAGTCACAAGTGTCTAAGAATCTGCAACTCGCCGCATTTCAGAAATGCCAAGCAAATCTGCAATGTCAGAATTTCGAGTCAACCAAGATACTCCACATAGCATCCCACACTCTCTCTAACAAACAAAACCTGCTTGAAGAACAAGCCTTGACGAGAAATTAATCAATAGATTAATATCGCACTATAATGGATAAATTCGTTGTCTCTAAATGGATTCTAACCTGTCTCACAATGGGAAGAAAATGAAGACCTTAAGAGAAGATAGTTTAAAGATAAAGTCAAGATGATAAGTTGTAACAACTACTTAAGGATTATTTTCCTATAAATAGAAGTTGAAATCTAGTATTAAAACTTGGTGAATCACTTAAATTTCCTAGAGCTGAAATTTATGTTATAATCAACTTAGCATTTGAAATTCTTCAAGTAAAGAAAATATTAAATTCCAATCTGTTTGTAATAATGAGATAAGTGGGCTATGATGAAAGTTAAGCACTCGAATTGTAAAGAAACCATGCTTTGTTCTATTATTTCTTGAAATATTAAGTGGTAGAAGATTTGAAAAAGGTACTCAAATATGTTGGACGGTTAGATAAGCTTGAAAGGTACTAGCTTGTAATCAACTGCTGTCAAAGTCTTCTCTTCCTGTTTAATAGAGTAAACTCTAGTGGATTAAAGCTCGGAAAGGGAAACTAGGGACTAGAGTACGCTGTGTTTGAACTAGGATAAAGTTAGGTGTTTTATTTCTTTACTCAGCATCTTTACTTTGCAACTTTTATTACTCTTCATAATATCCATCTTTCTTTCTATTTTAACTTAGCATAAAAGCTGTCTATGTTGAGTAAGATTTACTCGGTATCAGCTTGAACAAAATTGTGTCCAACCTAAGCTTTAAATTAAGTTTTAAGTAACCAAAATAATATACTTAAAGTCATTCACCCCCCCTAACCAATTATACTATACCAACAAAACCAACAAGTGGTATCAAAGAAAGTATCAGCTTAAAACTTCACAATCTTGAGTAAAAGATCTTATGGCTTACAATAATCCATATTATGTACTCGATCATGGGGCGGATGAAATTTCTTAAAGAAAGAATTTATGTAACTAAACCTCCACTCTTTGATAGCCAACACTACACTTTTTAAAAAAATCGCATGAAATTTTTTTATATAGTCACAAAGCATGCTAGCATGGTTAGCCATTGAAAATGGCCCAAGAATTCTAATAGAAGTAAGAAATGGACAAAGAGTTCCTATCGAACTTGAAGATTATAATAGTACTAAGCTAAATCTCCTAAAGGAGAATGCATTAGCTATTACTTACTTACATTATATGTTAGACTTGTTTGGGTTTAATAGGGTATTAGGTTGCAAGATAATACAGGAAATTTGTCTAAAGCTAGAGGTCACCTATTAAGGTACATATAAGGTCAAGGAGACCAAGATCAATCTGATGATAAGGGAATGTGAACTATTCAAGATGGATGCTAGTGAAAGATTACAAAGCATGAATACTTGGTTTGTTAACATCATCACCGAACTAAAAAGACTTGGAAAGAACTTCACTAAAGAAGAAATGGGGAAGAAGATTCTTAGAAGTCTCACCAAGGAGTAAGATGCTAAGAAGAGTACCATTGAAGAAGCTCACAACTTGAAGATATAAAATATTTGATGAGCTTATTGGAAATTTGCTAACCTAGGAGATGTCTTTAAGAAAGTTTGATGAAGGCTCCAAAAAAAGCAAAAGGGAAGAGAAAGAATCAAAAGAAGATTCTGATGAACAAATGGTGTTATTGATAAGAAAATTCAAACCCTTCATGAAGATAGAATATAAGTACAAAAAGAAAATTCCCAAGAAGAAATTCACTCAGTATAATAAGGATATAAAGGAAAGATCAAAGAAAGAGCACATCAAGGACATAAAGTGTTTTGGCTACAAAGAAAAAGGTCATATCTAATCTAGCTATCCTAAAAGCAAGAAGGAAAAATTTAGAATGAAGTTAGGCAAGAAGTTTGAAACTCTTGTAGCTATATAGAGCGACTCTGAAGAATATTCATCATCATATAACGATCTAGAAGATTCTTCTAACCTCTGTCTTTGGATATTTGAGATAATGATGGCGAATTCTCAGGATCAAGTGATAAGGCTAGCAATTTCGTTGAAGAACAAAATGTTGAAAAAGATAAAAGGACAAGTTCTCAAACTTAGGTATGTTTTGTACTTTCTTTGTCCATGGATGAATTCATTAACGTACTCTTTGATGTGAGAAGCTAATTTACAAGCCAGATAAGATCATTAAAGAGCTAGTGAGGAGATGCAAAGATTTAGAAAACATTGTTTCTTCCTTATCTCTTATTATTCACTTTCTCCAAGAAAAAGCTGAGTATTATGAGGGATATAATAGTAAGCTTACTAAGCAATTAACTAAGTTAACTATTGAAGTAACAGCTTTGAAAGAAGTATGAGTACCTCCTCCAGCCAATAATTTAACTCTAAATAACCAAACTCACAATTCTAAAAAGGAAAATACAACTTTTCCAAAGAAGAAAGTGAGTCTACCTAAGCTAAAAATGGTGTGTGGTTTTTATGGGATGATAGACATGTCACAGTTCTTTCTAGACATAAAAACGGTTATTATGAAAATTATGACTAGAGTAAGTAAGCACCGCTAACATGGCAGGACCCAACCTAAAGGTATGAATACCTAAGAAAACTTAATTGTTTTGCAAGGGAACTTGAGATTCGCTAATGATACTAGAAGGTGGTATTTGGATAGCGGTTGATTGAGGTATATGAAAGGTGATGAAAAGCATTTCATCACATTAGAGCATAAAAGAAATGGAAGTGTTAACTTTGTAGATAGCTAAAATGGAAAGATTAATTGAAATGGTACAATGGGTGCTATTCCTTCAATAAAAAAGGTTTTCTTGTCAAAGGACTTAAGTTCAACATGCTAGTGTAGCTCAACTTTATGATAAAGGCAAAAAGGTTACTTTTGACTCAACATGATGCTTAGTAATTAATTGTAAGATTGAATACTATTCATTTTACTTCTATGTTTATTAATTTTTATATTAGTGACTTATTCCCTAACTCCACTGATATTTATCTAGCAATTAAGGAGGAAATTTTTGGCTTTGGCACATGTGGTTAGGTCATATTAATATGAAAATTTTTTCCAAACTAGCCAAAAGTAATTTGTTGAGGGTTTACCCAGTATCAGCTTCGAAAAAATAGACTTTGCTCAACATATCAACTTGGTAAGCACTTAAGAAAATCATTTAGATCAATTAACAATGTAGTAACTAAAAGACCACTGGAGCTCCTACTCTTGGATCTCTTTAGCCTTGTTCAGCCTATGAGTATGGGTGGAAAGAGATTTTCTCTTTTTGTAGTTGATAACTTCACAAGATTCACTTGGGTAATCTTGCTCAATAACAAAGATGAAACATTTGAGTCTTTGATCAAACTTAGTAATCAGATAATGAATTAGATAGGAATTAAATTTTGTAGAATCAGAAGTGATCATGGAAATGAATTTAAGAACATTTATTTAGAAGAATTCTATTCAGCGCATGATATTGACCACAACTCTTCTCCTTTTTATACTCTTAAAAAATGGGGTGGTAGAAAGGAAGAACAGAGCCATAGTTGAAATGGCAAGATCCATGCTAAGTGATAACAATCTGCTAAATTTCTTTTAGGGAAAAGCTACTAACACAACCTGTTATATTCTTAGTTGGGTTTCAATTCACCCATTTATATAGAAAACCCCTTATAAAATTTGGCAAGGGTGCAAGCCTAAGATTGGTCATCTTAATTCATTTGACTGTAGGTGTTTTATTCTAAATACCAAGGAGTAACTAGGTAAGTTTGATCCAAAGTCGAATGAAGGTATCTTTTTGGGTTACTCAATAAATAGTAAGGCGTATAGAATATATGTCAAGAGAACTTTCCTATTGGAAGAGTCTATGCATGTAGATTTCGATGAAACTAACAATGCAGAAAGATGATCAAGACATGCTGATGAAGAAGGAAATCAACTCAGCATGCTACTCTCTATACTACCTAACTCAGCACAAGAGTCAAATACCGAGGAATTTAAAGCTAATGAAGATCTCTCGGTTAATTTCAATGGTGACGATCCAACTCAACAACAACAACCCAATATGCAGACTCAAGTTCCAAATCCAAATCTTCTAAGAGTGAACTGAACTCGTCACAATCACCCCATTCATAAAATTATTGATGATGTTCATAATCCTATTATGATAAGAGGTTAGCTTAGTAGAATGATAAGTCATCCAACATTAATATCATTTATTGAACCCGTGAAGTTTGAAGATTCTAAATTTGATGACTACTGGATGATCACAATGTAAGAAGAACTAGATCAATTCAAGCGCAATTATGTGTGAGATCTAATACCAAAACCAAGAGGCAAATAAAACATAAAAACCAAGTGGGCTTTTAATAAAAAACTTGATAAAGATGGAAATGTTATCAGAAACAAAGCCAGACTTATTACTCAAGGATACAATCAATAAGAAATAATCAATTATGATGAGATCGGTGCACCAGTAGTAAGACTTGAAGCTAATAGGATTCTTTGCGCTTTTGCATATCATATGAACTTCTAGATATTTTAAATGGTTGTGAAAAGTTCTTTCCTAAATGGTTTCATTTAAGAAGAAGTATACATGTATCAACCTGCGAGATTTGAAGATTCAAAGCATTTAGAGCATGTATACAAGATGAAGAAAGCTTTATATTTTGCTCAGCAAAGGTTATATTAGAGGAAAGGTAGATACAATTCTATTTATCAAACATAAGAGAGAAGATATGCTATTGATCCAAATTTATGTTGATGCAATAGTTTTTGGAGCAACTGATGAAGGACTTTGCAAAGAATTTTGCAAGAAAATAAAGAGCGAGTTTGAAATGTAAATGATGGGAAAATAAAATTTCTTCCTTGGTCTGCAAATCAAGAAAAGTGATGGTGGAATTTTCATCAAATAATCCAAATATGCCAAGGAAGTCCTAAAGAACTTTGACATGGAGAAAGTTAAACCAATGATTAAACTATATTTTTTGGCACTAAGACTTTTTGTTTTTGACATTTCTTTAGTTTACTATTACTGTACTTTTGAATTACACGTGCTTGCATTTTTGTGTTTTCTAATGTGTACATGATACTACTAAGGGCAGCCTGCAACTTTTACTGCAGACCTTGTTAGGATTTAAGCTTACAATAGTAAGGTTCGTATTTGCTTTCCTATTAGCATGACAAAAAAGTATATGTAGGATTTTTAAAAAAAAATTAATTTAGCATTAGTTTGGTATCTATCCTGTATTTTTAATATGGTATGGTTCTTATTTGTTCATTATTATTATTTGTTCTAAATGTTATTTTAAGCATGCTTCCTAAGGGTGTACTCTTTTCTGTTTGGTTTTAAGCCCCTTTTTTGTGCCATTTTTGTGTTTGAGATGGTGTATTTTGTGCATTTGGATAATCCTTTAATTACATGCACAAAGTTCATTGTTAACTCATCTGTACATTCATTGTTAATACTATTTTTGCTCTATCTTTTAATTACTTACATATGATAACAATTTAGTTCTCTACCAAAATAATGATTACCTTCTTTTTTTTTGAAGTTGAGTTCTCTTCGATCAAAATAAAAAATATACAAATGTGGCATAGGGATATAAAATAGGCATTTGTTTAGGGGATATAATGCAACAGCTGTATAAAAAGCCATTACATTAGAGTTTCACCTAATGCAATGGTTGTACAAGAAACTATTTCATTAGGGGTACTAAAAATGCAACGGTTGTAACTATGACCATTGCATTAGGAGCACCAAATCCAATGGTTAAAAAAATTAAACCCTGTTACAATAGCTCAAAAACCTGTTGCAATAGATATATTACAATGGTTCCGTATAATTATGGAGAACCGTTGCATCAGATGATAAAAACCTTTGTAGTAGAGCTAATGCTACGGGAGTATTTACAATGGTTGTGTTTTGGCTAATGAGATGGTTAAATGGTCTACTGTAACGGTTACAACACCTAATGTAGCACTAAAATGGCATTGCAATTGTGCTGTTATATTGTAATGGAATTATTATATTTTGTTATTTGATCTTCAAAACAATGAATGAATTGAATTGAACAATGCCTTTTCTACTAATTTGGATTTTGATATTTTATCTTCAACAATGAATGAATTGAACTCGTCACTGGGTTTGTTATTCTGAGAAATTAGAATTCAGTAACATGCTATATAGCTGAAAACTTATGAGATGCAAATTTGGATACAAGTGATAGTTCTTTCTCTCTATTTCTCATGT
Organism: Euphorbia schlechtendalii; assembly: GCA_949673415.1. Classification (NCBI taxonomy): domain Eukaryota; kingdom Viridiplantae; phylum Streptophyta; class Magnoliopsida; order Malpighiales; family Euphorbiaceae; genus Euphorbia; species Euphorbia schlechtendalii. Next base: position 8,222 of record CATIWQ010398601.1, read on the forward strand.
TTGATTCCTTCAAGATGTGAGCAAGATATAAATGAAAGATTGGAAATCATTCAAAAAGTGGAATTATTTTATGAGAATTTATATGTTGATTTTTGAACCTCAAAAACAAAACAATATGATTATAAAAGCTAGGTACAAAATCTAGTAAAATCCATATATAGTAGTAGACGCCAGTCAAATAGATAACCAGTTGAGGGATTACCAACTCTTTTGATTTTGGGCTGTAGATTTCATTGTTGAAGAATAGAAAGAGAGGAATTTGTTTGATTATGTGGGTTGGGTTGCTTTATAATTATGAGTTTGTTGTTTATAAAGAGTGAAATTTGTTATGTTAGATGCCTTTCTTTTCAGCTATTATTCACTTAAATGAAGAACAAGCCTTATTTTGATTTTACAATTCTGCAGGTGGTGAGATAGGTTATAGGGCAAAAGCGTAGGAAATACTTGAGCAAGTTAGAGGAAGGTACGGTTTGAAATTTAGGCCTTTAATTTTCTAGAATGTTAATTACTTTGAGATGTATGCACGATTTCTTGAAAGAATCAACATATATTAGTGCTTAGTTATTTCATATAATCTTTGTTTACTACCTATGGAAGAAGAAACAAAAATGTGCATGTTCAACTATAATTGATTAGTGCCCAGTTATTTCATATAATCATTGGTAGTCTGATATTTGCATTGTGTGAATCTCAATATATTGGGATTTCATATATATTTGATTGTGGCTTTCTGCCAGGATATTATATAACCTGGTAGATTGTAACTATTATATCCCTTGGAGAATGAGAAGTTGCATTTCCCAGTTTATTAGTTTTTTGCTAAACATAGTCAATGATAGGATGCTTTAGCCATTTCAAAATGTTCAAGCTTTTCTATAGATATTTCACTCTACATGTTTAGGATTTTTGCTATATTTTCATTTTATTTTGTCTAAAGTTGCTTTTTAGGTTTATTTTACTTTCATTTAGATAGTTTATTTTTTTCAAAGTAGTAATTGAAGATACAATGTGGTTGAAACTTCCTAAATATAGTGAGGGTTACATCAACGGAGTGAATGCTTTTCTTAAGAATGGATTTGCCTACAAATACTTCATTGGAGACGAATTAAGGTGCCATTGCAAACAATGTCAGAATTCTCAATAGCACTATCGTAATGTCATTGAAGATCATCTCATTTGCAATGGCTCATCCCCTAATCATACCCCATTGATCTATGAAGTTTCTTGTCTAGATTCACACAACAATGTTAATGATATGGATTACGAAAGTAATATTCAGCTAGGAGATGATATCGATATGATGTTACGGGCAACTTATCGGGACATGGTTAATGTGGAAGAAACAAATGAAGGACTTTGCAAAGGGCTGAATGTGGATGCACGAAAGTTTTATCGACTCATGGATGATGGCAAACAACCCTTGTATCCCGGTTGCAAGGATTATTCTTGTTCAAGTTTCATAGTTGAGCTTTACCTTCTCAAGTGTAGTCATGGAGTTAGTGAATCTTTTTTCGGTGCTATGCTAGCTATATTAAAGGCTGCTTTCCCCTTTACTAGTATACTAAAATCTTTTCATGATGCAAAGAATACCATAAAAGATTTAGTACTTGACTACCAAAAAATACATTTTATCCCAACGATTGCATGTTATATTGGGGGTGAATGGAAACAAAGAGGTATGCGAAAATTGTGGTTTATCTCGGTGGTAAGGGATGGAAACTAATAGTGTTGGTGTGAATAAGACTTGTGAACTAGATAGTCTGAAAATTCCAGCAAAAATAATGCGTTATTTTCCACTAAAACCAAGGTTGCAAAGAATGTTTATGTCCAAAGAGTATTCTCAACTTATAAGATGGCATGCAGTAGAAAGAAAAAATGATAGAAAGCTAAGACATCCAGCTGATGGCGAGGCATGGAAGAGAATGGATACCAACTATCCTCATTTTTCTTCTGAAATACGAAATGTTAGACTGGGTTTAGCATCTGATGGGTTCAATTCTTTTCATACAATGAGTATAACTCGTAATACATGGCTTATTATTTTGGTCAATTACAACCTGCCCCTCGGTTATCAATGAAAGCAAAAAATTTGATTCTTTCGACACTAATCCTAGGTCCATCTTCTCCTGGAAACAACATTGATGTGTATATGCTTCCCCTAATTGAAGAGTTGAAATTTTTATGGAATGTGGGGTTGGAAAGTTATGATGCTTTGGCTGATGAAACTTTTATGTTGCATGCAAGTGTCTTATGGACCATTAGTGACTATCT
>CATIWQ010398631.1:0-13861 GCA_949673415.1 Euphorbia schlechtendalii
GTGTGGGCTGATTTTATTTTTTGTTGGTCTGCTTCTTTCTAGTTCATTTACAAGTGTATATTGCTTTATGTAATGAACAAGGCTGTGTTTCCTTAGTATTACATGGAGGAATCCAATGTTATAGCCGTTGAGCCTTTCTAGGACTACCCTTTCATAGCAGGGTTCCCTTCAATCCAAAATTAAAGAATTAATATAAAAATACAAAAAAGAATAAAAAAAAGTTAAGAGGAGTAATGGGGACGGTTTTCTATTAAGAACTGACCCAATTGAGGAGTAATGGGGACGGTTCTTCAATAAGAACCGTCCGTATTGCTCTTTGGGGACGGTTTTTTATTAAAAACCGTCCGCATTGCTTTAAACGGAGCACTCTGGTATGTTAGACAGAATTCCGGATGGTTCTTTTCAAAGAACCGTCCGGAATTCTCATTATTCCGGACGGTTTACAATCGTCCGCATTAGTTCTTGAGCAATCGCGTCGCGACTTGTGCGGACGGTTCAAAACCGTCTGGAAAAGTCCAAAATAACCGTCCCCAAAAGCCCTTTTTGTACTAGTGTTTACTTTCAACACTTCAAAGTCAGCGTTTGATATCATGATTAACGATTCATGACTAGGTCAGAGATTTGTGGAAAATCGGACATCGAAAATATATGATACTCAAGAATAATATATAAGTGGTGTGAATTGTTCTTAACACTAGTCACTTGATTTTATTTTAGATGAGATCAACCCTACTTGTGTGCTCACTCATGCTATCAAATTTAATACTCTCGTGATCCACAGATTCTCTTATTATTAGAGCAGAAGAAGGTTTGACAATCAGATATATTGATCTTAGATCTGTACGTAATGTCTTGATGGATAGGAAAAAAGACTAGACTCGTTGATGACTTTGACCATCCAAGAAATAAGATTTAAGTGAAAATTATACTATTAATTCATGCCAAAAATTGTGCTTATTATCGAGTGATAAATTAAATATTAGTTTTCAGTAAGATCTCCTTGATTTCAGGATTCTGTTGGGTTAAGAGATATCTTTTGTTGCTGATAAAAGGGCTGAGTTGGAGGAAAAATCTTAGCTGAAGTTAGCAAATCATAGAGCAACTGGTAGAAGGTGTTTAAAAAGACTTACATCGAAGAGAGAGTGTAGATTTGATGATGCTGATAAAAGGGCTGAATTGGAGAAAAATCTTAGCTAAGGTTAGCAAATCATAAAGTAACATGTAGAGAATTTATGGAAGGTCATTGAATGACCTCGAGTCTCCGAGGAGATAGGTCATTGAATGTTTGGAAAGTGGTTGTTGGACTCAGCTTAAAGATTTCTTAGCAATCTTGAGTTAAAGTTTTTTGCGATATAGAACATGAAGGACAACAATCTATAATTCAATATAGTAATTGGCTTTTAATTAAATTTAATTAGGCTTAATTAAGATTAGTTTAACTAGTCCTCTGTTGACCTAATAAACTTAAATGATTTTTCTTAATACATGTTGCTGAGTTAGTTTAATTCAGCATAATAAGATTTGAAATAAACTCAGCTCTTGTCTTATTATATCCATGTTGAGTTTTTAGTTGTTACTTTGTTATAACACTATATGCTTTTAACCCTCTATTCCTAGAATGAAATATTCCCTATTGATGCGTTTCAGGTCTCAAAAGATAATCTTACATTGAAATAAAAAAAGGAATAATTATGTGGTCCAAGGAAAAAACTGTTAATACAAAATGTTTGCACGTCAAAGCTAAAATCCAAGAAAATCGAATTGTCTTACAGCATTTCAAAGAGTTTTATGCAACTGTGCTACAACCAGTACTTCAAGCATATCAGAGAATGCCATGTAGCAGCGCACTCCATATATCGCAAGATTGAAGCAGATTCAAGATCAAGTCTTGGTGAGAATTTCTAATAGCGGTTTAAATATCGTAGATTAATGAATTAATCTCGTGCGTCAACAGATACAAATCTCCCTCACAACAAACTCAAAGTTGTCATAAATAGGAAGATTCTAAAGACCTGATGTGAAGATAAATTGATTAATCAAACAAGTTAAAGGACAAGTTTGCAACGACTACTTCAACATTCATCTATTAATAGAAGACTTTATAGAAGACTAAGGCAACATTTTAAACTTGGTGTATACACCTTGAATTTCCTATGTGCTAAAACTCTACTCAATCACTTAGCAATAAAGAAAGTCCCAAAATTAGAAGAAAAACTTCAAATCTAAATCTTTGTTATTCGCAGAATATAGCAAGATCATACTCAAAGTAATAGTTCAGATCTGTAAGGAGAAACAACATCTTATAAGTTGTTTACTTCATTCGTTTTCAATACTTTGAGTGATATAAATTTGAGAAAGGTACGCAAACTGTTTTAGGGTTAGATAAGCAAGAAAGGTACTTGTTGTAAAGATTTACCCACTTTGAAGACTTCTCCACCTAGTTAAAGGAGTTGAATTAGTGGATCAAAGCTTGGAGACGCTATCCAGGGACTAGATTAGCCACATGTTGCTAAACTAGGATAAATTGTTGTGTTTGACTCTCTTAACTCTTATATCTTTATTTCACTCTACAAGTATTCGTTCAACACACATCATCATTCATATTTTCATAATTTTACTAAGTGTTTTTTTGTCAGATTTGGTAAGTATTTTCACTCAGCAAAGTCTGTCAAACTAAGTGTGAGCACCGGATTTTGTACCAGCTCACGCGTTCAATGATGATGGCTTTTCAGGATATTTATCCTCGAATCACACGATTTTTGACCTTCCGATGATATTCAAATGGGAGTCTTCCTCATCGCTGAATTTAAAAGGACTTTAATTCAGAAATAAACTAAAAAATATAAAAATACACAAAAAATTAGAAAACGCCACCGAAAACCGGATCCGGAGCCTGCCTCGCCTATATTTGGCGAGGCATAGCTCGCTAGAAGGCCAGGCAAACCTCCCCAAACCTCGCCATGCCCTGGCGAGGATCGCCAGGGGTCTGGCGAACCTCGCCAGACCCTAGACAGACTCTCTGGCGAGTTCGCTAGACCTTCTGGCGAGGCCTCGCCAAAATTTCTGGCGAGGCAGCCTCGCCAAAGAGTCTGGTGAGGCCTCGCCAAACTTTTTTTGCCTTTTTTGGATTTTTCGGGTTTTTTTCCTATAAATAGTCGGACCTTTTGGATTGAAGGGGGCTCGGAAATTCAAAGAAAAATTCTCTTCTCCAGATAAAAACAAATACTACAAATATTTTCTTTTCTTCTAACTTTGTCTTGGATCCAAAACACATTTGGATCCCAAATTTCTTCATCTTAAAATCAAACTTCTTCATTTTTTTCTTCAAATATCCTCAGATATTCTTGGGTATAAAACAAATTTAGAACCCGATTCTGATTATCATTGGGATAAATAAACACTTATTTTTCCAAATTAAACTACAATTAAACCAAAACGAACAAGGAATGCTCCCGGGGATCGAACGGACACGCCGAAGTGGATTCACGCCAAAAGGGTAAAGCCTCTGAGTTCTTAGATCTATTTATTTCATGCTCCTCCTTTTCTTTTTAATTTCTTTCTACATGTGAACCTAGGAATTAGTTTATTTTATTGTAAATGTTGTAATTCTCTTCTTCTTCTTTTATTTCTTTTTAATTTTTGTATTAGAATACCCCCACGAAGGGAATAAAATATTTTCTCGGATAATAGACCTCACCTTTTTCCATGCGAGAAATTTCATTAATTAAAATGAGCAACCAATGTGCTGATAAAATGAATGGTTTTATTTAAATAACAAACACATTATCGCGATTAATTTTTTTTAGGCCACACGGGCCTCGCTAAATTCAAAATCAAACATATGTGCCACATTTCGTGCTAACCTTTGTGGATGCAGGTTAGATGTATGCCTAGGATTTATTTTCCTTCGGGTATTGCATATATTTTTACGGAAATGTAATTAATAGGTTAGCGGGCGGTTGCATCCCCCGATTTTTGGAAGCCTTGTAATTTTTATTTTCTGTATTTACTTTACGCATTTATTTACTACTTTGTGAATGGATTTATTTAATGCTTAATGTATGAATTTACTACTTTTTGTATGTGCGTTAAATCATGCACATAAACTCCAAAAAATGACTTAAGTGCGAATATGCGTAACTAATAAAATACGGTTTTCTATAGATGTAATTTAATGTGATCCAATAAGAAATAAGCAACTTATCCCAGACCCGAATCTCTGTGTCTTGGTGGGTCGTTTCCTGGACGTTAAGCCTCACAAGACTCTAATTCCAGGAAAGAGCTAATCCAGGTGGCAACTCCACACTAAGAGACGGCGGATTCGGGTTCGAACCAATCTAAAAAACGTTTTTCTCCTTCTCTTTCAACCTTTTTCCGGGTCCCCGACCTGATGCTTTTATTTTATAAATGCCCCGGTGGACCGCACCTCTCATCTCTGCGCGCTCTTGGCCCACCGCTCTGTGTCGCCCGCTCACAGTGGCGACTCCGCTGGGGATTTTTCTAAAAACTTATTTTTCAAAGATTTTAGATTTTGGATAAGTGCCAAAAATTATTAATCACATTATTCCGTTTTATCTTAATTATGACATATTCATAATAACGTATTGCAGTAGAAGGGATTAGCCCATAAGTCTAAGGTACCTTATTACCGCGAAGCTCTCTCTTGTACTAATCTGTCTCTTTGAGAAAAGATAGTACTCGAGCGGGTGGAGCACTTGTTGCCATATCGCATATACCTCCCTCAACCCATTTGGGGAGAGGCTTGGAGTGTATTTTAGTGCAACAAGAACCTTCTACATCAACAACCCATTTACAACCCTCATGTAAATAAACCATAGGCATTTTCCCAATGGTGTTACCCAACAAACGACCATGCATTATATATTTCTGCAGGTGCGCTCCTTAGTATCTTCATGGTACTAAGATGAACCAAACTTAGGATAGAGACTAGCCCAAAACCCTACACGCGGGAGTTTTATGGTTGGAAGTTTGGACGTTGCATCCTATGTGCTATCCGTATGTTGCTTTCAATTTGTCAGTGAACAAATGTCATCCTAACCATGACTTTTTGTGCATACACTTGAACGCACACACTCATGATATTAAATGTACATATCATGTTATCATCATGACACCACATACACTTAGGCACATTTGACATTATAGATCGTGTCGCCCTAAGATAACCTAAAACCACTTAGGGATATCACTTACCCCTTTTTCAACGAGATGTCCACTTGATATCCCGCTAGTGGCCTGCACATGACAAACATACCTTCCTTTTACTACGTGATGTCCACTTGACGTCTGACACTTAGCCCATAAGGGGAAATAACATATCCCACACATTACCTTTGAGGTGTCCACTCAGCATCCAATCCATAGCCCTTCCGGGGCAATTATACACACCAAAAGCCCAAACGGGGCAAATACCTATCCAAAACCATTTTTCCCCACAGTAAAGGATATCCCAGTTGATGTCCTAACCTAAGCCCACACAGAGCGAACTTACTTACCTTACCAAACCTTCAAGGGTATACACTTCATACCCGAATCATTCACCCACACGAGGTAATAATTCATGTATCCCCACATACCCTCAAATAGTGATGACCACATAGGTATCCAAAAACTCCGCCCTAATTGGGTGAAATAACCAAATCATTAGGTAGCTACATACAATAGTTGTTTTCATTTTATTAGGGTATGTCACACCTCTTACCTGAAACAATTTTGACCTCCTCATTCCATGAGACCTAGTCATAGTACAAAACCTCAAACCATTGACCTATTACCACATAGTAACTTAGTCACCTCACTTACGTCACTCATATTACGATGTCACACAGACATTGTACAAATCTCATGTCCAACCCCCGTTGTTGGATTTTCATGTCCAACTTTTTTTATGTTTACCTAACGACTAACCTATTTGTTTCAAATGGATTCACATACATGTTATTTCACATCATTGCATGCTAACACCTTGTGAATGTAGCCATAACATGAAACATCTCACCCATTTCTCGCATCACGAGTCATGTTATGAATCTTACATGCAAGGTCTAATATTCTGCTCGTGTATCAAAGGGGCTTGGAAGATGCCTGCTCACCGCTTGGTCCACATTTCTCCAATCGTGGCCAATCTGGAGGGGGTTCCGTACACTGACTCACGTGAGGATTCAGGTTCGGACTCAGATTCAGTTCAACGCATTATCATGGCCAATCCACAAGAAGGAGCGGGAGAGGATCACCCTGTCCTTACGGGGATAAAACTCGTAGCAGACACATCAGTTTTCGGTGAGCATCGAGATTGCATCTGTATTGAACTCCTTTGCCAACAGCGAACAGTTAGCATCACTCATTCGCCAACAAGTCGGACCCTTAACAATGTCAATCTGATAAGGGGAACTCCCACTTCACACATGGTGGCCCCAACTACCTTTTATCAGTTCGGGCCAGGACAAAGTCAACTGAACCAGAATCAATTCTTCCCTGGATAAACTGTCCAGCCAACATTCCACCAGGGCCTTTCTATGAAGGAATGACCCAACACCCCGTTCCTAATTGGATTAGGTCGGTCGCCTCACAGTTCCAGGCACCTCAACTGCCCCATTTTGTGGCATATCCCCAGGGGCAATATGGCTCTTATCCAAGCGCAGGGAACACCATCCTTCAACAACCAGGAATGGCAGAACTATGGCAATAGTTCTTGGCCATTCACGGTGGCCACCTAAGGAACACATACCCTACGCAACCAACGGTGGGAGAAGAAGACAGCTTACCCCCAAACTTCGCAATGCCACAGTTTGAGAAGTACGTAGGATTAGGCGACCCGAGCGCTCACTTGACACATTATCAGACAGTGATGAAAGCATTAAAGGTCAGCGATCGAATGATGGCTAAGCTCTTCGTCATCACCTTAGGCCACCCGGTCAACTAATGGTATAGCCACCTTCTGTTGGATGTACCGATTAGAATAGCCTCGCTCAAGCTATGCTGGGGTATTATGGTTTCAACTCTCAAATGGAAACCACAATGCAACATCTTGAGTCTATAAGGCAAAGGTAGGGTGAAAACTTCAAATCCTACTATACACGTTGGATGGTTATATAAGTCAGGCTGCAGACTCGTTTAACCCTACCGGAGATGATAATAAAGTTGTTGGATGGTGCGCTGCCACCATACAGGAATAAATTTGGATCTGATAGCTTCTCCAGCTATCAAGAAGTTTTTGAGAAGGCAGAACGGATGGAGCATTTCGAATCCATGGATACCTATGGGGGCACTAACCCGTTATGGATGACTATGTAACAAATTAGCCATTAGCTACTTTGCCTACAGGGCCTTTGAATAATTTTTGAATAAATTGAACTTTGTTTATTTGCTTGATCAATGACATCACGCATTCTCATAAACATATACATAATGTTTTTAGCACACGTAACACATCATTTCATGAAATTAATTTGGGTATAAATGGATTCCCCACAATAAATTCAAATGATTTGACTCTTAAGAGAAAGTTAGAGATAAATACATGTACTTAGACAACGCGTGATAGCAAATTGCCTCATCATACAAGGACGAAAGATCAATGGAAAGATCTCAAAGCACGAAACATCCACTGACTCAATCAAGAGAACGAAGCACGCAAAGATAAAAAAGATCGGAGCTAGAATAAGGCCAAAATGTCAACCAAACAAGTTGGAACCAAATAACTTAAGCAATGTCACAAAGAAGGAGTCGGATCGTTGAACACATCAACAACTCCATTACCACCATTCATGAGACCAAACAACCGGCGCAGTGTCACAAAGAAGGAGTCAGATCATTGAACACGTTAACAACTCCATCACACGGATCACCACCATTCAAGGGATAATTAAACAGAAGACAACACTAAAGATAAAAAGGAGTCAACAACTCCTTCACATGGCTCGCTACTATTTGCAGGGCCATCATTACACCATCAAAGGAAACACCGATGATCAAGATTTATCGTCAAATACATCTCAAGCTAGCAAAGTAGCATGAGCACCAACCAATTGATCAGAAAAGCTGAACGAGATAACAAATGAAGTCATGAACGGTAGTCGTTCTATCAGATCAACCAAGTCTTACACAATTGCTATCACGCATAGGTGAAAGAAATAAATCAATGAAAAGCAGTACGACTAGAAAGATAAATTTGTAATTAGCCTGTCAATTAACACTCGGTTAGTTGAGCAAAAATTAGGGCTTCTCTTCAAAACACAAAAAGAATAGTTCGCTGAGTTGAAAACCCGAAAAGGGCAGCTCAGGCAAAACTTAGGACATCGAGAGAACTACATTGGTTAGAAAACCTAAAAGGGCTAATTGATGGTAGTAGTCCAATCATTTGAAACATTTATACCCCTATTAAGCTCATCAATGAATTGTCATTTTTCCTGAATCTTTATGCACATGCTTATTTTGATTGCTTGCATGCCAATGGTAGAATATCTCATGTAAACATCCAAAAAATGAAGAATAAAAAGAAAGAAAAATATGTCTGCTAGATTGAAAACCTGAAAGGGCGATCCATGCAGAAATTAAAACCAAAGAATTATCAAATTCATCATCTCCTCCTCGGAACGGTACGAGGCATCATATACCTTCAACACTTCAGGCAAACGACTTCCAAGCGATCATCGCCGACACAACGCGGGATTAACAACTCATCCAGACTTTTCTCAAAACAAATCCAAGTTTAGAACTTGAATCTGATTCAACGAATCCATGGTCATTACTTTGAGGGAGTCACCTATGGAATTCCTTACAAGACAAACCCTTGGGGGAACCGTGAACTAGGACAAGAGAAGGCTCTTCAATGAACGAAGCCGACGACACCTACAACAGATGAACGTACATCATATGATAAATTTTATTCATACATAAAACAAGTATACATTACATTCACATCATGACATTTTCAGGTAAAGACGATGCCGAACTAGGGCAAAACTGACCCAATAAATAAGAAACTCCACCTCCATATGAGGAACCTACAAGCAAGACGACGGCCCACTCAAGCTCAAAGTCAACATTACAACACCACAAAAGCCTCCTAAACAACGGAGCGGTTTTTGGAATACCCCCGAATTTCTTATCAAACTCATTTCTTCCACATGTTTTAATTTTTGATTGAAGGGGAAAAAATTTTTGCTTCGCATAAACTCAATCAAATAATTAAAACATGCATCACAAAGTGTATTAACATTACACCTTTTTCCTGATTTGTCACAGGAAACAAGTCAACATACTATTAAGGAAATACAAAATATAACCAAAGAAGGAAACTGTTATCTCGATGGCTGAAGAAAGAAACAGTCTCATTTATGAACCGAAGAATGAAATGGTTGCCAACCACTAAAAGGATGTCGTAGAAAGAAACGGTTGACCCGCCCACAAGGGGCACCAATTACCTAAGGGATTCTGAAGAAAGAAACGTACAACCCTATGAAGACACAACACCAGAAAGGAAGGCCTATGTTATCACCAATTAGAAAAAAGAAATCACTAACCACACCGGTTAGGTATTCTCTCTATCCCTATGCTCTTTTCATGTGATCATACTAGTTCTACAACCAGTGATGATCACACGAGGGGCAGTTGTGAGCATAGGATTTTGTACCAGCTCGTGCGTTTAATGATGATGGTTTTTCAGGATATTTATCCTCGAATCACATGATTTTCAACCGTCCGATGATCTTCAAATGGGAGTCTTCCTCATCATTGAATTTGAAAGGACTTTAATTTAGAAATAAACTAAAAAAAATAAAAATACACATAAAATTCAAAAACGCCACTGAAAACCAGATCCGGAGCTTGCATCGCCTATATTTGGTGAGGCACAGCTCGCCACAAGGCCTGGCCAACCTCTCCAAGGGCCTAGAGAGGCTCGCTAGGGACCTGGCGAACCTCGCCATGCCCTGGCAAGGTTCGTAGGCTCGCCAGAACTTGGCGAGCCTCGCCAGGTGGTCTAGGGAACTCTCTAGACTCTCTAGCGAGTTCGCCAGCTAGTTTGGTCGCCAGACTTTTTGGTGAGACCTCGCCAAACCTTTTTACCTCTTTTGGATTTTTCAGATTTTTTTCCTATAAATAGTCGGACCTTTTGGATTGAAGGGGCCTCGAAAATTCAGAGAAAAATTCTCTTCTCCAGATAAAAAAAACACAAACAAATAATACAAATATTTTCTTTTCTTCTAACTTTTTCTTGGATCCAAAACATATTTGGATCCCAAATTTCTTCATCTTAAAATCAAACTTCTTCATCTTTTTTCTTCAAATATCCTCATATATTCTCGAGTTTAAAAACAAATTTAGAACCCGAGTCTGATTGTCATTGGGATAAATAAACACTTATTTTTCCACATTAAACTACAATTAAACAAAAACGAATGAGGAAAGCTCTTGGGGATCGAACGGACACGTCGAAGTGGATTCACGCCAAAAGGGTAAAGCCTTTGAGTTCCTAGAGCTGTTTATTTTGTGCTCCTCCTTTTCTTCTTAATTTCTTTCTACATGTGAACCTAGGAATTATTTTATTTTATTGTAAATGTTGTAATTCTCTTCTTCTTATATTTCTTTTTAATTTTTGTATTAGAATACCCCCACGAAGGGAATAAAATATATTCCCGGATAACAGACCTCACCTTTTTCCTTGCGAGCAATTTCATTAATTAAAATGAGCAACCAATGTGCTAATAAAATGAACGGCTTTATTTAAATAACAAACACATTATCACAATTGATTTTTTTAGGCCACACAGGCCTCGCTAAATTCAAAATCGAACATATGTGCCATATTTCATGCTAACCTTTGTGGATGCAGGTTAGATGTATGCCTAGGATTTATTTTCCTTCGGGTATTGCAAATATTTTTATGGAAATGTAATTAATAGGTTAGCGGGCGGTTGCATCCCCCGATTTTTGGAAGCCTTGTAATTTTTATTTTTCGCATTTACTTTACGCATTTATTTACTGCTTTGTGAATGGATTTATTTAATGCTTGATGTATGGATTTACTACTTTCTGTATGCGCGTTAAATCATGCACATAACTCCAAAAAATGACCTAAGTGCGAATATGCGTAACTAAGAAAATACGATTTTCTATAGATGTAATTTAATGTGATCCAATAAGAAATAAGCAACTTATCCCAGACCCGAATCTCTCTATTTTGGTGGGCCACCCCCCGAAACGTTAAGCCTCACAGGACTCTAATTCCTAGAAAGAGCTAATCCAGGTGGCAACTCCACAATACGAGACGGCAAATTCGGGTTCGAACCAATTTAAAAAACATTTTTTACCTTCTCTTTCATCCTTTTTCTGGATCCCCGACCCGGTGCTTTTATTTTATAAACTCCTCGGTGGACCGCGCCTCTCATCTCGCGCGCTCTCAGCCCACCGCTTCGTGTCGCTCGCTCACACTAAGACTTAGCTTAGTTTGTGAGTTTTGTTTAGACTTTATCTCTACAAGAATTTCATCATATAAACTAACTCGACACGCTTGGTAAAATATTTTAAAGAATTTAAAAAGTGAGAAACCAAGTTAGGACATTCACCCCCTTTGTCCAAGTTCATTATAGTTTGTCATGATCAACAAGTGGTATCAGAATAAATACTCAATCTTAAGATTTCAAAGTCTTGAGTTAAGGTTCCAATGATTTTTAACAACTCTTTTATCCTTGGTACTTCGCAAACTCAACTCCTTAGAGAAAGAATGTTTGTTACCAAACCTCCATTGTTTTATGGCCAACCTTATACCTTTTGGAAAAATAGGATGAAACATTTCATTCAATCTCAAAGCATGCTTGCATGGTTCTTTATTGAATACGGCCCCTGTATCCTAACTAAAGTAAGAAATGGTCAAAGAGTTCCAATTGATCTTGAGAACTATGATAATGCAGATCTCCAACTCTTAAAGGAGAATGCATTGACAATTAATTACTTACAGTTTGCTTTAGATCTTACAAGTTTAACAAAATCCAAGGATGTGAAATAACACAAGAGATATGGAACAAGTTGGAGGTGACCTATGAAGGGGCAAACAAGGTGAAGGAGACCAAGATCAACCTAATGATCAAACAAATTTTCCAAATGGAGCCTAATGAAGGAGTCTAAAGCCTGAACACTCTCTTTGTGAACATCATAAATGAGTTGAAGAGGCTTGAAAAGAGTTATACTGAAGAAGAAATGGTCAAGAAGATCTTGAAAAGTCACAAAAGAGTGGGACACAAAGAAGAGTGCGATTGAGGAAGTCCATGATTTGAAGACCTATAAGTTTGATGAACTAATAGTTACTCTACTCAATCAAGAAATATCCCTACACAAGTATGATAAAAAAATGATAAGGGTATATTTGCACTTATAATCATGATATTTTCAATCATAATTCACTATTGTTTAAGTCATTTTATACTTCATATAAAAGATATCACGTTGTATGTAATTGTTTTTTATGCAAAGGCAGAAACTAGGTAAATCTTGGGAGTAAAATGATCAAAAGTGGAATTCTATGGAAAAAGATTGAAAAAGGTGCAAAAAGATGCATGGAACACAAAGATTTGGCTTAGGATAGAAATTGTCAAAGATCGGTAAAGTTGCAAAGAAGAATCATGAAGAAACAGTATTTCATGATCGTAACTTCTATTCACGGTCGTGACTTGTCACTCTTCATAAGCAGAAAACTGCCAATCAATGTTCATAATCGCTACATGAGATTCGCGGTTGTGACTTGTGATGGTTAATGGTTATCTCTTATCATCTACCAACCGCCACATAACAACGATCAACCGCCATCAACCGCCAACCGAAAAGACACCTTTTGGAAGTCAACCAATCATGAAAAGGTGCCTTTCCATTGTGGATGAGGATGAATCTTTGCATCCAATCAAAATGAAGTGATGTAACTCTTCGCCAATGTACATGACTCTTCTTTTTGATAGATGAAACCCTCCATACTCTATAAATAAGGCTCCAAAACTCCACAATTTGATGTATGGGATGATAGGTGTGGTATGTGGTATATAGTGTATACGTGCATACTTAGTTTTAGAGAGAAAATCGTGTAGATTTCTCTTCATTCTACGTTAGCGAGAAAATGTATAAGTGATTCGATTCCTATTTCAATCACTAGATTTCTCTACATATTCGAGCGATTGTTGTATAAGTGTAATTGCAAATCACTTATCAATAAAAGTTTTCGTTCTTCAATATTCGTTTATTCAAAATTCACAAAGAATAACATCCTAGCGAAGGTTCTGTACGGGCCAATACCGAATTCAAAGCAGACGCGGGAATTGTGGGAATTGATGACTCCCATTAAAGAGTGGATACGGTTTCATCAACTTTAACTTTCACTTGCATACCTTACAACTTTGCTTTGTTTTCTACTTATACTTTCTATTTCAAAGTTTATGATATGTCTATGTATCATATTGTGTATTTCGTGTTGAGTCTTTTATATTAATCAAGTTATATGCTTTTGAGTTAACTTTAAGAGTGATTTCGGGGTTAACAAGATTGTGCATAATCACTAGATCTGTGATTATAACACTGTTTAGTGAGCCAACATTTTCGGAATGGTAACTTGTTAAATATGGTTATGTGAGAGTGACCCGTACTAAGCATAGTGTTATTGTTATCCAGGTTTATATAATCATCTTAATTTGTTTGCACTAGACTTAGAAAAGTCATTTCATGTGTTGCTCTGAGGTGAATAATTAAATATCTGAGTGTCTAGAACCGAATCTATTGAAGTAGTCTAGTGTAAGTAATATCTTTGATGATTTTTCATGTTTTCTTTGTTATACTTGTTCGTAGGGATAATCTATAC
>CATIWQ010398686.1:0-23105 GCA_949673415.1 Euphorbia schlechtendalii
AAGAAATTAATTTAGTTAATGGTATAATATAATTTATTTTATATTATTCATTAAATTAAATTAAGTCGATTAAATTGTATTTACATATGGTATTTGTTTAATTGATAACTAAATAAATTCATATGTTGAATAATTTAATTGAATAAATTTAATTATAAAGTATTGCATACTAAAATTATTAATTGACTAAATTTAGTTAATTAAATTAATTTGTAGCATGACAATTTATTTGATTAAATTGCAATCTTTATTTTGTCTATGGGTTAATTTGTAAAATATGAAAGTTGAGAATTAAATTTGTTTAAGGAATTAAACTATGGGGTTTAATTATTAAACTTAAAATTAATTGGGCCAAATTTATAATTAAATTAAACCTAAACCTAATTGACTAATTAGACTATAAATAGACAAATAAAACAAAAACCTATAATTAATTGACATCAAAAAGCGTGGCCAGCCACCACATAATGAATAGATTATGTTGGCTGCTCCAAAGGTGGAGATTAAGGGTTTTAGAGTTTTACCTTTGTTCTTCGTCCCTACGGTTAGCACCTGTCCCGATCGAGAGTAGTTCGTGCACGTGAGATTGGAGAGCTTCCAATTGCGAGCTTCACGGCATCCGTCTCTTAAAGAGACTATCAAGTAAGTTTTTATCTGTGATATAATCCTTTTTAAACCCCATCAATGGTTCTTGAGAAGATCCTATTCGAATTCGAGAAAATTTTAACCGGTAATTCCACCGACGCGGTTATGTTTTCGATGACAATTCCCCACACCACCTCAGGTCAATTCTTTCAAAGTCATTGTGTCATTTTCAAAGGAACTTGACCGTAGTGTTAAACTCAATCATCACACATCATTGGATCAGAAAAATCGGATGTCATCTTCAATTTTTAGAAGGATCAGTTGCCCCCTTAACTTGGTAAAAAGGATCAGTTATCCCCTTAACTTGGTAAAAATGCACCAGTTTGCCCCCTCAATATCACATGTCAACTTCTCATTGAAGAGAGAAAAATCAGAAAAATGACATCCTTGAAAAGTCAAACTAAACAGATTCTGACATGTGACGTTGAGAGGGTTAATTGGTGAATTTTTACCAAGTTAAATCCTAATCCTTTTTACCAAAATAAGGGAAAATCGATCATTTTGAAAATTGAGGATCAAACTTTAAAATTTTCATTTTAAAATACCGGACACATAAAATCACCATCATTTTGTTGTTGATACAATATTTGTTAGAAATACGAGTCATCGCCCAAACAGAAGCAACAACAAACACCTTTCCATGTTTGCTCCCTCCCTCGAGCTGAGTCCAAAACCACATATTAGCCCTAACCCTGCAATCTCTATCAAACGACGGCATTCTTGATTTCTCCGCCCATATCAACTCAGGTACGCTTCCTCTTTCCTTTCCTATAATGTTTTTCCTATCTGATCAAACAGTTGTGTAATTCATGGCTTGAAACTTTGTTGATTTCTGGTTTGTTCATTTATAAATTGAGATTTTCTAGTGCGTTTATCTGGTTCTCTTGCTCCTCTGCTCGCTCTATCTCTCGGTTCTCTGCAGTTCATGGCCTCACTGGCTTGTCTCCCATTTTTAATTTGCAAGAGTTGTGCGAAAAGATCCTATTACGCAGTGGATTGAGTTTGTTAGGGTTATTGTACTAGTTTCTTAGTTGGTATTCTTATTCATGATTGATTAGTGTGGCATCAGAATTAGTTAGCTGTAGTTGATTCTGGTTGTTTAGTGTTGTTATGTTCTTAGGATTCTTATATGATGCTACTGTTGATTTTATAATAAATTAATAGCTGAAGATGAGAAATCAGATTTATAGCCATGAAGAACTGATGGTTGTTCCAGGCTTTTATCTTCTAAGAATAGAAGATCGTATTCAGTCAACACCATTTGACAGTGATTGTTGGGATGGGGCTAATTGTTTCGAATTTAAGTTATTGTGAGCTGTTTTCAATGGCAAATCGATCTCACGTTTCAATGCTGTTCACTACTTTTCATTTGATTTAGTCAATATTTGTTTATTAGCTCTCCATAATTTAGACTTAAACCTTGTGTACCTCAAATTGTGATGAATAAGTTGTATGTTAGTTGGGGGTAGTACGTATATGTGTATGGCTTTGAAAATTGCCAATCCAAGCATCTTTCTCTATGAGCTTGATTATTACTGTTATAAGTTTATTTGCATATAATGCACTACATGAAAAGCTTATGGATCTTATTGATTAATTTGAATTTCCTATTTTGCATTGCGGGTACTAATGGGGTAAAATGATAGCTCTGGCAACAGATTAAATGCCGGATCTTCTTTAGAATACAGCCGGCATTATCTTTTGGGCAGATTTGAGTTAATTTGTTCGAGAAATTAAAGACTAAAAAAGCAGATATATAAAACACCTGAAATGTATAGTGGGTTTTGCCCATGGTTCCTGAATGGCTGAACCAACAGTTAGATTTAAGTTAAAGCGACCAATTTTCTTTTCTTTCGTTTTTTGGCTATAGCACTTTGGCATTCCAACTATGGTGATTAGTTCACAAGGCACGCACTTACAAAACATGCTGGTCGTATAATATATCACATCCCATCATCACTTAGTGTTTTTCATTAAAAAATCTTAGGATTGATAATAGGTACCGAGGTTGGCGAAAAGGATACCGTAACAACTCATTGTTTACTCTTGTCTTTTGTAAGTTTAGTTGTCATGCATTCTTGTTCTATCTGAATTAGGTGATTTTTAGTGGACATGGAAATCGTATCAAAAGAATGTTGTCTTCTTTATTGCTGTCTTTTGAAGGTTCTTATCAGGTTCATAATTTCAATTGTATTTGCAATATTGATTGTATCTTGGATCTGACCATTTCAGATATGATAATAAAGATGTTTAGTCCATACCTTAACATCCTATTATAGGATCATCATCAAATCAATTTTTACATGTTCTATTTAATTTTTGAAAACTTGCTTTGTAGGCTGATGCTTTCATCTAAGCATAGAGAGATTTTTTCCTCACTCTAGGTGATTGCATATTCGTCTTGAAATAAAATTAAGAAGACCAATTTAGTACTCATCTCTAATTTGAATTTTGTTTAGTAGCCTTCTATATTGATGTAATCTTGTAGTTTATGAAAAGTGATCAATTGGATTTGTAGAGAATCAAGATATTATCGATTCAAATCAACCAAACCACAAATTCAAAAGTTATTTTTTCTGCAAAGCCTTGTATGCCTTGTTAGCTGAATATGGTTTGGTTTTGTCAACCGTACTCTTGAACTTAAAACTCAGTAGAACTTATATGAACCTTGAAATCTGCATTTTCTAGAATATTTTGTAAGCAGTGTTTGAATTTGGACCTAGATGTTTATACAGTAGTTTCCTATATTTGTTGCCTTGCATATTAAGTACAATCCTGTTGCCCATTTACATGTTTTTAAGTTATCATATATAACAAGTTAGGGAATATCCAATCTGAAGTTCTGATTTTGGCAGCATGGATCCACACAGTAATGGGCACACTGCATCGATGAAGCCAACTACGACAGATAATGGGAATGCAAACGAAAGTCGCGGTGGACCACCCATTGGCTTAATGGACATAGGAGTTGGAGATGAAGCATATCTTTTTCGGGTTTCACTGCCTGGCATTCAAAAGGACGAGTGTAAGTGAAATGGATACTTGTGCCATATATTGAGTACCATAATTGATGCATCCCAATGATTAAATACTTCATTTGATTAGTCTAGTGGAATCGATCATCTAGTTTTGTGGTTATTTGATCACAGGCAATGTGAGATGTGATATTCAGCGTGATGGGACTGTGCGTATAAGAGGAGAGATAAAGCCCTACAATGGGGTAATTCTGAGAGAGTCAACGGGTGTTTATCAGTCAAGAGTTCAACAACTTCCTTCATCTGGTCCATTCACGCTGTCCTTCAAACTGCCTGGACCAGTTGACCCTCGACTATTCGCTCCTGATTTTCGCGGGGATGGTATTCTAGAAGGGATTGTTAAGAAACTCGGTCCTCATCAATAATCTGAACGGGGAAAACCATCAATCCTCATCTAGTGTTCATCTCTGTACAGCTCAAGGAGATGCATACAATGATAACTTTCTGATTTTGGGCGCCTCATTTGTGCAAATTTTTTATTGAAACTATAATCTTTTCTTTCCTCTCGGTAAAAAATTTCATAATTAGTACTCAGCTTGTAAAATCATTAATTATGCCTAAGCTTAACAAAAGTATACTTGGACTAAATCCTTACCACAAGTTAGAGCGTTTGCCTAATGTTAAATTTAGAGGGAAACTGGTACACCTCTTAGATATATTTGACAATTTACTTTTTTATATCTAACATTTGATTTTAAACTGAAAGCTTGTGCTAAAAACCTAATTTTATGATAAGCTAACCGTTAAAATTTGTAAATGACTTCCATCTCACAGCTTTATTGTCAGAATTTGATAAAAAAGATAAGTGAAAAGAATTTTGTTTGAACATTTTTAGCATTGTAGTTAGAAGAGTAGATGACGTCTTTTTATTAATAAACATATGGATTAAGACGACCATAATAGTGTGTAGAAAATAGTAAGTATTTGTAATTTATTTGAAAAAATGTCAACTTACTCAGAATTTTTTTCCAATATTTTTTATCAGTTGGATGTGTTTTCACAAACTTTTTTTCTTATAAATAATAGAGTTAATTATGAACAAAATAAATTAAACAGTTGATAGTTAAATAATATGAATTATTAAAATGTTGTTCAAAATTAAAACTAAATATTGAAACAAACAACAGCTTCAACACTGAACATTTTTCATAATTTTTTTTAAAAAAGTAGTCAATTAATTGCAAAATAAAAATTTTAAAATTAATAATTACAATTAAAAAAAACTGCAAACATAGCCAACAAAAAGCATCCTTTCAATTAAATATGGGGCGTCCATGTACCCTTGGAATTTTGGTTCTAGTCTTCTCCAGATCCAATTAGGGTTTGTCTTTCCTTCCTTATTTCAAATCCCTTCCCAAGAAAATGTGCTTGTTTGACTTTAAATCTGGCATATTGATCGATAGGAAGAGGAAATGGAAGCGATTGAAGAATTGTCACAGCTATCTGATTCAATTGAGCAAGCTTCTTCCTTGCTTGCCGATGTAGATATTGATGAAACGACAACGTCTTCATCCTCTTTCAAACGACCCTTCACTTTCCTCAATGTTGTTGCCCTCGGTAATGTCGTAAGTTCTTCATCTTTAAATATAGCTTTATATGTATGTTAAATTTTGTTCATAGACGTATTGCTAGATCTTTGAATTTCTTTTCTTAAATATGTATGGAACTCATTTGTTACGTGTCTGCTGTCTAGTAATATAGATGGAAATAACGAGGAATTGCTTTTATTTCAAATCGGAAACACTGAGAACTGGATGAGGAGATAGTTTGGTTATGCTTCAATATATCATATAGATCAAGTAGGATGATAATCAAAGCTTCCATTGTGTATGACATGAAACTGGTGCAATGTGGAACAATTACCTTATAGTCGTGTTATGGTTCTAGGGTGTCTCTTTCGTGAAGAAGACTCGATACATGTTCAGAAATCAGAATTGAATAGATTTGTTAGAGCAGCCCTTTTTATGTTTGGATATGTTGGAACATGGATTTAGTAGCATATTATGTTATTTGACAGCTGATTGCATAATCTGCCAAAGTGCAAGACTCTCTTGCTGTTGCTACTTCCTTTCCTTGGGAATGTTTTTTTTTTCTTGCTATTTATGGTGTTGATGCTGTATGATAAATAACTTAGTCTCCTCTTGTTGATGTCCAAGCAGAGAGGACGAAATTATGCTGTCTTGAACAGTCTCATAGGACATCATGTATTGGTTAGTTCTTCTGAACTTCCACTATTTTTTTGTTGCTCAGTAAAAACTTGTGAACTAGGTTGGATATAGTTTTACAGTTAAAAAGTAAAATTCTATTATGACTAAATGTAGTTTTAGATAAGTGAGAGTAGGATCAGAAAGAAAAAAGAAAAGTGTAAGTTCTTGCATATCTTTACAACGTACAACAGAGTAAAATAGGTATGTACAACCTAAATACAGAGAAATATTATATAGTTGTTATGATTTTAAATTAAAAGTTTATTAAATCTTAAACATGAAAACAGTACCACTGTACCACAAAGTTTTTGATTTGCATATAAAAATTAAAGGATATGTTAAATGTTCTATTACATGTCATAATATTATTTTTCTAAAACTAGGCATGAATCGATGACTTCGTATACATAGGTTGCCCATAGATAGGATGGAAACCCATATATTTGCACTAGAAAAATAGTATTTGGTCCATTGTTATCATGTGTGTGCGAGCTCCTCTTATTCTTGTCACAAGTTTATAAGTCTATACCGGGAATCACAATTTAAAGCTTTTGTTGAAAAGATACGTGGGATAAAATTTCTATTGAAGTAACTTAAAACACTACTTTCCCAACAAAAAATACTACCATTTAATGTTTAAACGCTACTCTATAATGCTAAAACACTAGCATTTATATTAAAATACTACTATATATCAAAATAACAAAATTTAAAAAGCAATTTTTATTAACTCAAACATCACGTGTTAAATCGCGATAATATACAATGTCAAACATCATCAAATAATGTTAAATATTTGCAATGCTACAATATAATGTTAAAATATACCCGTATAATGTTAAAACATCATTATACAATTTTACAAGACTATCATACAATATTTAAACACTATTAATGTCTACTTTCTTCAATTTCAAAAGTAAAATAAAACAACTAATATTTTAGCTTTACATGCTAAGTCCTTGTTTGGCACATGTTCTCCATGATTCATTAAAGCATGGTATGTTAACATGGAAAAGTATCAACTATAAAAAAATCATACCATGTAAAAAACCATAGAAGCGAAGAAGTGTTTTTTCATTTTTTTACGATATCGTGACATTGAAAACCACGTCAAAAAACAAAGTAAATACATGTCGTTGACCAAATAGAATCAATTACTGGCACCTACCTTCCATATTTGTACACGAAAATCTCTTTAATTTGAACATGACAACTGTGGCTTCTCTTTCTCTCTCTAGCTATAATACTTTAATAAGCTGAGTCCAATATCATCTATTAGCCCTATCCCAACAAGCTCTGTAAAAAAAAATACATTCTAGATTTCTCCGCCGATCTCCGCTCAGGTATGCTTCGCTTTCTTATACATCTTTCATACATGATCAAATAAAAGCGCAGTTCATGTGTAAAAAACTTTTTTAGTCTCTCGCTCTTTGTTTGCTGCTGCTCGCTCTCTGTTTGCTGCTGCTCATACCATCACTGGTTTGTCTCCCATTTAATAGAGTTCTGTGAAAAGGTCATATTAAGCAGTGGTTTGAGCATCTTAGATCTTTTGTACAATATTTATTAGCTGGGGTTCTTGATCATAAATTGTATTGCATCAGAATTAATTTTCTGTATTTGAATATGATACTTTAGGCTTTTTATGTTCTTATGATTCTTATATATATTCACATTTGATTCTATAATGGATAGATGGTAGAAGATGAGAACTTAGATTTATAGCCAAGAAGAAGTGAGGGTTCATTCATGCTCTTATCTTTCAAGAATAGTAGTTTGTATTTAATTAACACCATTTGACTGAGTTTGTCGGGATGAGGCTAATTGATTATGTTTGGAACATGATGGAGTGATTGAACAAATTAGGAGGTTGGCTACGGAATTGCATTTCATACCTTAATGGATGAATCGGGCTCTAAGTCCTACGAGTTCATTGTTTGCCTGTTTGGAACCATTAGTAGTTGTTCCTTCCCTAAGCTCATATCCAGAAAACCATGAGGAAGGATAAGATAGCCCTTACTGGGCTTTGATAATAAATGTTTGTCCATAAGTAGCAAATATAGCTCAAAGTATCGTAATTAACTCCCTTCAATGACAATGATACCTGTGCACCTTTGCGGTTTCAGGAAATTCAGTTCACTTTTTGTTGATATACATGTGCTGCCATGCTGGTACTTACTACAGACATGTGAGTTCATGTCCTTTTTTTAGTTTTAAGTGTTTTGAACTCACATGTCTGTAATAAGTACCAGCATGGCAGTCATGAATAAATTGTCTTTTGGGGTATATGCCTGAAAATTCTAATCCAAGCATCTTTCTTCTCTATGAGCTTGACATTTGTAATAAGTTTATTTGCATATGTTATAAATTATAATGCACTAGCTTATGGTTCTTAATGTGTAATTTAAATTTCCTATATAACTATATTATGCTTAGCGGTACCTCTTGCATTGCATCAATTGGGTGAAAATGATGATTGATGCAGTTCTTGCATTGCGGGTAGGATTCTACTAAATGGATTAAAATAATAGCTCTGACAGCAGATTGATTGCGGGATCTTCTTTAGAATACAGTTGGCAATATGTTGGGCAGATTTGAGTTAATTTGATTGATAAATTGAGGATAAAAATCAAACACATAAATGCAACACCTGAAATGTACATTGGTTTGGCCATGGTTCCTAAAACAAGCACTTTGGCATTCTAACTATGGTTGTTAGTTCACAAGGCATTTTTTTTTATCGATGCACTTACTAAACATGTTAAGAATATTACTGATCAGAACCTATCATTTGGTGTTTTTCACATGCAAACCTTGAGATTGACAGTAGGTGCTGAGGTTAAAAATACAGCTACCGTCACAGCTCATTGCTTAATTTTGTCTTTATAAGTTGAACATGTCATGCATTCTTTTTCTATCTGAAATATGTGAATTTTAGTGGATACGAAAATCAAATTAACTGAATGTTGCCTTCTGTATTGCTGTCTATTAAAGGTTCTCAGGTTTATAATTTCAAGTTTTCAACTGTATTTGATTGTGTCTTGGAGCTGGTCATTTCAGATAAGATAAAAATAAAGGCTTAGTCAATACCATTACATCATTAATTTCTCATCGTCAACTTAATTGTTAGGTTTTATTATTATATTTTGAAAACTTTTTTCATGTGCCTACGCTTTCATCTAAACATATGGAGAATTTCTCCTCTCTCTAGGTGTCTGCATGCAAGTCTTGAATTAAGAAGCTAAAGTTAGCTACTCATAACAGATTGTCATTGTGTTTAATAGCCTTCAATAACATTATAATCTTGCAGTTTATGACAAATCATAGTAGTCAAAGGAGTGCCTAGGTGCGACTAGGCTCTTGGGCGAGCCCTTGCGCCTTTAGGGGTTTTAGGCTAAATTGTGCGCCTAGAGCGCCCCAAGGCGTGCCTAGGCGGCCAAAAAGCCCAGGGCGCGGCCGTGCACCTCAACGCCCTGACTACTATGTGACAACGATTGATTGAATTTCTGTAGAGGATCAAGATATTATTGATTAACATCATTAAAAACATAACCAAAGCACAAAATTATAAGGTTCTGATTCTGCTTAGCCTTATATGCCTTATCAGCTGAAAATGGTTTGGTTTTGTCAACCAAATCATACACTTGAACTTAAAACTCGGTAGAAATTTTATATTCCTTGATGTCTGCATCTTTTAGAATCTTTTGTAAGCTGTGGCTAAAAATAAATGTTTAGACTGTAGTTTCCTAAGTATGTTTCTTCACCATTCTTAATGTCTTGCACTTCTCTTAGAATGTCAGTAATACATCCATATTTGTGTGTTTGGCGTATATTTGTTGCCTTGCATATTCCAATACTGCCTCCTCCCATTTGCATGTTTTTAAGTTATTATGTACAATAAGAAGGGCAAAATGCTTAAATTTTGCAGCATGGGTTCACACAGTATGGATTCAATCGTGCCATTTTTGACGTATGGCGGAACGGCAAGGGCGACTCATAATGGACCAGCAATTGGCTTAGTGGACATAGGTGACTCTGATGACGCTTATCTCTTTCAGGTTTCTTTGCCTGGCATTCGAAGGAACGAGTGTAAGTTCTTATCACCTGAGTGTTGGATACCTCTGGCATATATTAAGTACCATAAACGATGCATATGATTGAAATTGCTACTCCCTCCGTTTTTTTCAGTAGTCCAAATATTCGAAATATGAAAACCCAAAATAGTAGTCCATTTCAAAATTCCACGATTATTTTCCATCTTTCTTTCATGTATACCCTTAAAATTGAGTCCTTATTTACTCTTTCTTCCATTTCAAAATAATATTAAATGCACTGTTTAATATGGAAAATTAAGACATCAAGGGTAGATTAGTACTTGCGCACCCTTATTAATTTTTTTATTAAAAAGCGTGAAATGCGTAAGAGGATTACTTAAAAAACAGAGGGAGTATTTGATTAATTACTTCATTTTAGCTTAGTCTATATGAGAACTTTCCAAACGGGCATCCTGAATTGATGATCTTGTTGGTGCCTGTTTTATTACAGGCAATGTGACAGTCAATATTGAGGAAGATGGGACTGTTTGCATTAGTGGAGAAATAATACCCGAAGTTGGAAGAGGGTCAAGGGGTGTTTTTCTGTCGAGAGTTGACCAACTTCCGTCGTCCGGTCCGTTCACTATATCCTTCAAACTGCCCGGACCAGTTGACCCTCTACTCTTTACTCCTGAGTTTCGTGCCGATGGTATCCTGGAAGGTGTGGTTATGAAAACCAGTTATTTTTAATAACTTGAATGGTACTGAAAACCATTGATCTTCTTCATGAACTTTTGAGCTATGTACTGCTTCATTTTTATTTTCTTGGAATTATGATCTTTCTTTCATATTGGTAAACAGTTTCATGATTTGTGACTTAGCTTGTGAAGTCATTGTGCCCAAGCCTAGCAAAAAAATACCAGGATTAAATCATTACTTCCAAATGCTGACTTGTGGGAGTTAAGTGGGGCTGGGCACATTGCTTGCTCTGTCTAGTTCAATCTCCAAAATCCTTTGCAATGGAAATGAATTAGTTTTAAATGCCACTTGTTAAGGAGCCATATGTTTGCTAGTTAAGTATTTATAATACCTTGTTATGTTTATGTAGAAGTTTGAGACTTTGAATTAAATTTATCAATGTTTTGTTTTGAACATTAGCTATATGTGATGATGGATTGATTTTGTGTTTGTTATTTACATGTTTGTCTGATTTTTTTAGGATTTTTATAAGGCGCCCTAAACTCATGTGGAAAAGATGAGGCGGTTATTGTGTATTATAATCGATAGTAGGAATTGATGGGTGCTGGTCCTAGTTAACGAATTGTTAAGGGACGTATTATTGGTAATACATTGGTGTGATGTACACCTGATGGCCCGCTGAGCCTGGTCCGAACCCGCTCCTATGAGCTGGGTTTGAATAGTCATATTTTCACTGTCTTAAGCTTAAGTTCGCAAAAGTCTAGAGTTTTACAGGCCGTGTTTGGTATTTATGAGAAAACCCGAACCTGACCCAATGAATAATAATTTTATTTATCATATATTTATATGTTGAATTTAATAATTATTTAAGAATTTTATATTTTGTCCTATTAATTTTTTTTGTACTTGATCACGGTTAATTTTATTAAATGTTAAAGATTTTGAGTAAATTATGTAACTATATGAAAACTTTTGACAAATTTGTCTATTTTGTTAATATTTTTTCCAATTAGTCCAACAAATATTAAAATAAAAAAATATTCATGGGTCGCATGCCAGGTTTGGAACTTGAAAATTTGAAGTATATGATCTTGGACCAGGCTTCAATTGATGTTGTTAGACAAAAGTTCGACGAAGCCAGACTCATTTGTACAGAGTAATAATGGCGGTTGCCTCATTTGTGCAATTTTTTCAGTGAAACTATAATCTCTCTTTCCTTTTGGTAAAAAATCTCACAACTTTTGACTTGTAAAATCATCATGCCTAA
The DNA here is from genome assembly GCA_949673415.1 of Euphorbia schlechtendalii. Taxonomy (NCBI): domain Eukaryota; kingdom Viridiplantae; phylum Streptophyta; class Magnoliopsida; order Malpighiales; family Euphorbiaceae; genus Euphorbia; species Euphorbia schlechtendalii. Next base: position 11,888 of record CATIWQ010398686.1, read on the forward strand.
GCTTAACAAGAGTATACTTGGACTAAATCCTTGCTGGCTGCTACAAAGACCATTTTCTTGTGCAGGTAGCCAATATATAACGAGTTAAGTTGGTGCATTTGCCTGATGCTAAATTTAAAGAGAAATTGGTGCACATCTCAAATATCAATTTTCAATATTTAACGTTTCATTTTACACTGAAAATTCAGCTAACTGCTTAACTTTATGAAAAGATAATCATTAAATTTGTAATGACTTCTCTTCAGCTTTATTGTTAGTACTTAATAAAAAAAGCTAAGTAATAAATTTTGTTTTTACATTACTTAGCGGAAAAAAATCCTATGTCCCCAATTGGTATCTCCATCCCCGTCCCTCCAATTAAATAATGTTACGTGTCAATATTTATTATATTTTAATTAAAAAAGTAGGAGAGAGAAATTAATAATTATTAAAATATAATGAAAATTGACACATAACATTTTTTGATTGGGGGGACAGGGATGGGGATACTGTTCGGGGACAGGATATTTTTTCTTATTTAGCGTTATAGTTTGAAGAGTACATGATATATTATTATAAGAAACATATGGATTAAGACTATGATAATTATGTAGAAAATTAGAAAGTAAAAAATGTCAATTAAATATTTTTTGCAGAATTTTTTTTTCAATATTTCTTCCTTTTTTTTTGGGGATTGTTACTAATAAACTTTAAATAGAAAAACATATTTTTGAGATTGGACAAAAGACTTTGATTCTCAATGTTAATTAATTAAAAACTGTTTTCTATTGATTTTCATAACTTTTCGGATAACAGCTTGAAAAAGTTTAAATATAAAACTCATCGAGAAAGCAATACCAAATTAACTAATATTTAAATAATTTATATACCCACGTTACTTTATAAACTCATCTCTTCTTCCTAATCCTTTACGTTTCTATAAAAAAAAAAATCCTTCCACATACTATCAGCTCATTTTCTTTTAAAACTTGCTCACAAAACCTAATCTACAAAAAAGCAGTCAATTGCACCATACCAATTGTAAAAAAAAATATATTGTAGAATAAATACTGCAAAAAAGCCCACTAAATGCATCCATTCAAATAAATTTGGGGGCGTCCATAATTTGCTTATATTTCACTCGGAATTATGGTTCTAGTCTTCTCAAGAATTCAATCTAGGGTATCTCTTTCCTTCCTTCTTTCAAATCCACACCTGTTTGCATGCTGAGAATTTGTACTTGTTTGATTTCGAAGCTGGCGTATTGATCGATAGGTAGAGGAAATGGAAGTGATCGAAGAATCATCACAGTTATCTGATTCTATGGGGCAAGCGTCTTCCTTGCTTCACTTTCTTCAATGTCGTAAGTTCTTCATCTTGTATTATAGCTTTATATTTATGTTGAATGTTGTTAATAGACGTATCACTAGATCTTTGGATCTGTTTTCTTAATTATGTACGGAACTCATTTGTTACGTGTTTGCTGTCTAGTAATATAAATGGAATAAATCTTTTATTTCAAATTGGAAACAGTGAGAAATGGATGAGGAGATAGTTTGGTAATATTTCGATATATCTTATATAGATAATGAAGGATTATAATCAAAGCTTCCTCTAAGTATGACATGAAACCGGTGCAATGTGGAATAATTACCTCATAGCCGTATTATGGTTCTAGGGTGGCTCTTTGGTGAAGAAGACTATACATGTTCTGAAATTAGAATTGAATAGATTTGTTAGAGCAACCCTTTTTGTTTTTGGATATGTTGGAATATGGGTTTAGATAAGTAGCATGTAATGTTATTTGAAAGCTGATTACATAATCCACGAAATTGCAGGACTCTCTTGCTGTTGCTGCTTCTTTTCCTTGGGGATGTTTTTTTTGCCAATTGTGGTGTTGATGCTGTATGATGAAAAACTTAGTCTCCACTTGTGGACATCCTAAACAGGGTGGAGGAAAATCTGCTGTGTTGAACAGTCGCATTGGACTTCATGTATTGGTTAGTTCATCTAAACTTCCACTATGTTTTTGATGCTCAATAAAACTTGTGAACTAGCTCGGATATAGTTCTTACGTGTTAAAAGTAAAATTTTATTAATGACTACATTTAGTTTTAGGCATGTGAGAGTTGGAACAGAAGAATATGTAATGTGCATAATCAAAAGAAGAAACAAAAGTGTATCTGTACTTGAAATAGGAATGGACAACCTAAATACAGAGAAGTATAGTTTTTTTATATCTTTAAAACGCCATCTCTTAAAGGCACCTAAAACCAGTAAAAACGTATCAATTATATGATTTAAATTATACAGTTGTTTATGAATTTAAATTAAAATTGTATTAAATCTTAAACATAATAGTAACACAAAGTTTTTTATTTGAATATAATACAAAAATTGAAGGATATGCTAAATGTATTACTATTATTTGTCATAAAATTTATTAGTTAAAAAAAAGCATGAATCGGTGAATTCATATTCATAGGTTGCCCGTACATAGGGTGCAAACCCGTACATTTACTCTACAAAATGAGTATTTGGTCCATTTCTTTCATGTGCGTGCAAGCTCCTCTTATTTTTGTCACGAATTTTTAGGCTTATACTGGGAATCACAATATAAAAGCTTCTGTTGAAAAGATACGTAGAATAAAATTTCTATTGAAATAACTTAAAACGCTACTTTCCCAACAAAAATACTACCATTTGATGTTTAAACGCCACTCTATAACACTAAAACACTTAACATTTTAATTAAATTACTACTATATTGCAAAATACAAAATTTATAAATCAACCTTTATAAGCTAAAACATCTCACTATTACATACAATGTCAAACATTATCATATATTGTTAAATTTTACCATATAATTATAATATTTACATACATATAATGTTTAAATATAACCGTATAATGTTTAGACATTGAAATACAACCAAATATGTTACAATACTACCATAATCTTTGCAATACTACCATATAATGTTAAAATATAACCTTGTAATGTTAAACATTATTATACAATTTTACAAGACTAACATACAATATTAAAACTTTTACTTTTGTCAATTTTAAAAGTAAAATAAAACAACTGATATTCCTAGCTTTACATACTAAGTCCTTGTTTGCACATGTTCTCCATGATTCATTTAAGTATGGTATGTTAACATGGAAAATTATCAACTATAAAAAAATATACCAAACCATATAAGCGAAGAAGTGTTTTTTAATTTCTTATGATACGGTGATGTTGAACACCACGTCACAAAACAAAGAAAATATGTGTCGTTGACCAAATAGAATCAATTACAGGCACCTACCTTCCATATTTGTACACGAAAATATCTACAATTTCAACATGACAACTGTGGCTTCTCTCTCTCTTTAGCTATAATAACTTTAAAAGCTTAGTCCAAAATATTATTGGCCCTATCTTAACAAACTCTGTCGAAAAAACAACACCCTTGATTTCTCCGCGGATCTCCACTCAGGTATGCTTCGCTTTCCTATACCTCTTTCATATATGATCAAATAAAAGCGCAGTTCATGTGTTAAAACTTTGTTAGTCTCTTTCTCCTCTCTGCACTGCTCTTTTTCTCTCAGTTTGCTGCTGCTCATACCCTCACTGGTTTGTCTCCCATTTTTAATTTAATAGAATTTTGCTAAAAAATCCTGTTATGCAATGTTTTGACCATCTTAGATCTAATGTACAGTATTTATTAACTGGTGTTCTTGATCATGAATTGTGTTGCATCATATTTGATTTCCTCTGGTTGAATCTGTTTGTTTAGGTTGTTATATTCTTAGGATTCTTATATGATATTCACAATTGATTCTATAATGAATAATTAGCAGAAGATAAGAAAACAGATTTATAGCCAAGAGGAAGTGAGGGTTCATTCATGCTCTTATCTTCCAAGAATTGTAGAATGTATTTAATTAACACCATTTGACAGAGTTTGTTGGGATGGTGCTAATTGATTAATTTTGGAACATGTTGGGGGGATTGAACAAACTAGGAGGTTGATTACTGAATTGCATTTAATGATACACTTTAATGGACGAATCGGGCATTTAGTCCTGCGAGTTCATTGTTTGCCTGTTTGGAACCATTAGTAGCTGCTCCTTCTAAGCTCATTACCCGAAAACCGTGGGGATGGAGAAGATGCCCTTACAGGGGTTTGATAATTAATGTTTGCCCATAAGTAGAAAACAGATCTCAAAGTTCCGTAATTATATCCCTTTGATGACAAAGATTAGAAGTTTGCCTATGCACCCTTGTGGTTTTAGGTTCACTTTTTGAGTTTTTGTTTGATATACATGTGTTGGTACTTGTTACAGACATGTGAGTTCATGTCCTTTTTTTAGTTTTAGTTTTTTGATAATTGAAGGAAATCTTTAGCAACTCAATTGATTAAAAGCTTCCCTTTTTTGTTCATGTTGTGAGACAAGAAACTAATCTGTAACAAAGTGGAAAACGAGAGCCTACAATGAATTAGTTTGTGAGGGAAGCCAGGAAGGTACATTAGCCAGTCTGTTTCGTATTTAAATTATCAGATTGATAGCACATTTCAGTTCTACTCACTACTTTTCATTTAAATCAATTTATAGAACTTTATTTTAGTTATTAGTGCTCATAGTCTACACTTAGACTATGTCGATCTCAAATTGTTATGAATAAATTATATGTTGGGGTATATGCCTAAAATTTGCTAATTCAATAATCTTTTTCTACGAGCTTGACATTTGTAATTAGTTGATTTGCATATGATATTATGCACTACATGAAAAGCTTATGGTTCTTAGCTTGTAATAAATTTCCTATAAATCTGTATTATGCTCATCTATACCTCTTGCATTACATCAATTGGGATAAAATGATAAAAAAACTTGTTATTATATTTTGAAAACTTGTTTTATGTGCCAACGCTTTCATCTAAACATAGAGAGAATTTCTCCTCTGTCTAGGTGTCTGCATTTATGTCTTAAATTAAGAAGCTAAAATTAGCTGTCATTGTGTACACTGTATAATCACCTTCTATAATATTATAGTCGTGTAGGTTAGGATAAATGATAAATAGGATTTCGGTATAGGGTCAAGATATCATTGATTTATACGCTAGAAAACATAACCAAAACATAAAATTATAAGGTAATGATTCTGCATAGCCTTATATATGCCTTATCAGCTGAAAAAGGTTTGGTTTTGTCAACCAAATCGTACTCTTGAACTTAAAACTCGGTAGAAATTTTACGTTCCTTGACGTCTGCATCCTTTAGAATCTTTTGTAAGCCGTGGTTAAACATAAATATTTGGACTGTAGTTTCCTAAGTATATTTCCTCACAATTTTCGTTGTCTTGCTCTAATACATCCATGTTTTTGTATTTGGTGTATGTGTTGCCTTGCGTAGTCCAATACTGCTTCCCGTTTGCATGTCAATACTGCTTCCCGTTTGCATGTTTTTAAGTTATTATCTATGACAAGAAAGCTAAATGCAAAATATGAAATTCTGAATTTTGCAGCATGGATCCACACCATAACAATAACATTGCATCAACAATGCCGCTTCTATCGCATGATGTAACATCAGGAAGGGAAACGCGTGGCAGGCCACCCATAAGCTTATTAGACATAGGCATTTCTGATGACGCGTATCTTTTTCGGGTTTCTTTGCCTGGAATCCGAGAGAACTATTGTAAGTTCTTATCACCTAAGTGTTAAATACCTCTGGCATACATTAAGTACCATAAACCATGCATCTCAATGATTGGATTTGTAATTCGATTGAATACTTCGTTATAGCGTAGTCTATATGAGAACTTTCTAGAATTGTTTGTGCTTATCTGATTACAGGCAATGTGAGTTGCAATATTCAGCGTGATGGGTCCGTTATTATAAGAAGAGATATAACACGGGACCTAGCGAATGCTTCCGGAAGGTCAATGGGTGTTTATCGGGCAAGAGTGGATCAGTTTCCTTCACCTGGTCAGTTCACGCTATCATTCAAACTGCCCGGACCAGTTGACCCTCGACTCTTTGCTCCTACGTTTCGTACTGATGGTATCCTGGAAGGGGTAGTTCTGAAATTCGTTCCCCAGTAAGAACTTGAATGGTGGAAAAAATCAATCCTCGTGAAGTTTTGATTTCTGCTTAAGGAGATGCAATAATAGAATGCAAACTTTGTGATGCTGGGTTGAATAAATTTTACTTTTGTTGGGTTTTTCTATGGCAATGGATAATAATGGTGATTGGCCCATTGTCCTTGTTCATTTGCGCAATTTCGTTTATTGGAACAATGATCTTTCTTTCATACTGATAAACAATTTCGTAATTTATGACTTAGCTTGTTAAATCATTATGCCTAAGCTTGACAAAAGTATATTAGGACTAAATTACTACCGCATTGACCATTTTTCTCCAAGGAGTTGATTTAGAAAGTTTGCATGATGCTAATTTTATATTTCTGTCTTGCATATTTTCCTGTATGTGAACATTGAGGTAGGCCAGATAAATCAGATTGCATGCTCAGTCTAGTTTAAGAATCTCCAAATTCCGTACTTTTGAAATGCAAACGAAGGCCTTTTAAAAAATGCAAATAGTAAAAAATGTAGGGTTAAAGAACTTTATTTACATTTTCACCTTTCTTTTACATGGTTACACTTTGTGGCATTTTTTAAGATTTGAGTTACATATACATGAATCATGTTTTTGTTAATTTTCTCATCTTATTTTATCATTATTTCTCAAATTATTTATTTTTTTTACATGTCATTTTAGAGTTTTTTATTCGACTCATTTTCATTTTCGAAACACCATTCATTATGATATATTTTTTCGAAATTTTTTTTCTTGTTTGATATCTGGTAAGAAGCTAGCATTATGTTTGAATTCTGTTATAACTCAACAAAATCTCGTAGGATGGCGGTGTGTATATATATATATATATATATATGAAATGCAATAAAAATAAGTAGAAAAATAAACTTGATGGATTGAACACACTTTCAATGAAATATAAGAAACCCACCAAGTAGCGATTAGTTGGAAAATTTTTTTCGAATGTATCAGATAAAATGCTAGTGTACTGTGTGCATAGATACATACATACATACATATATGTATATATATACATATATGTATATGTATGTATGTATGTATGTATGTATGTATGTATGTATGTATGTATGTATGTATATGTATAGTAGAAACACGGTACAAACATAAACCTGATTGATTAAACACACTTTCAATGAAATATAAGATTCCTACTCGTGTTTACCAAATAACGAACAATTAGAAAATTTATTTTTTGAATGTAACTAGTAAAATGCTAGTATATATATGAAATATACTAGAAAGTGGGTGCAGACATAAACTTGGTTGATTAAACACGCTTTCAATAAAATATAAGATTCCTACCGAACGGTTGGAAAAAAAGTTTTTTAATGTATCTAGTAAAATGCTAATATATATATATATATATATATATATATATATATATATAAAATATTGTAGCAACCTGATACAAACATAAACTTGGTTGAGTAAACACATTTTTAATGAAATATAAAATTTTCACCAGGTATCTACTAGGTAGTGAAATAGGTGGAGATTTTTTTCCAAAAAGTATGTCATAGTGGATGGCGTTTTAAAGATAAAAATAAGACGAACAAAAAACTCTAAAACGACATGTCAAAAAATAAATTTTTTGAAAAATAATGAAGAAATAAAGCATCAAAATTTTAAATAAAAACTAGGTACCACTTATGAAACTTAAAACGCTTAGTTAAGTTATGGACCAACAATTTACTTGATATTAAACATCCTAAACCCTATAATTTTATAATTTGCACTCTAAGAAAACTACTTGTTAAGGAGCTCTATATGTTGGCTAGATTAGTATTTTTGATACATTGTTATGTTTATTTAGAAGTTTGAACGTTTGAATTTGTTAATGATTTGTCAAATTGGATTTATTTTGAACGTTAGATATATTGGAAGTTCAATTTTGTGTTTGTTTGTTTGTTATTTTCATGTTTATATTTGATTTTTTTTTAATTTTAAATTAGTGCAAGTAACTGCAAAGCTAGCAAAAATCAAAATCTCGTGGGACAAAAAATTGAGCTTTTTATTGTGTATATTAATCGATAATAAGAATGGATGGGAACCAGTCCTAGTTAACAAATTAGCAAGGAACGTAGTTGAGCTCAACTTGTTGCAATTTAACCACTATCTCCGCCTGATTAGAACATTAGTGAATTTAAGCTCGGAAAAGAATTCAGAAGCTGGAGATAGAACATGGGTCGAACCAGGATAAATTTTCAGATGTAAAGTTCCTTTACCTTAATTTTTTTTTATCTTTGTCAGCTTCCGCTAAAACATAAATATCATTCTCTCTGTTTTCGTTTAGCTTGAAAAACTAAATTGAGTTGAGTAAGACTTTACTCAGCACTAGACCTGTTCATCGGGCGGGCCGAGCTTGACAGGTTTTTTACAAAAAATGTTAACCCAAGCCCGTATTTTAGAATTTCAGGCTCAGGCCGGGCTTGGGTCGGGCTAATAAGGTCATTCCCAAGCCCATGAATATTTTTTTTGTTATAAATTTTTTATTAAATTAATAGAAAAAATATAAAATAAGTCAAAATATGTTTAAATTTTAAATATAATTGCATTGTTTATTTAAAATCTTTAATATTTATTAACGTTTATTGTAATCAAGTATAAAAATTTAATAGGATAAAATATAAAATCTTAAAATAATTATAAAATTAATGTATAAATATATTATAAATAAATAAAATTATTCGTCGGGCGGGCTCAGGCCAGGTTTGGGTATTTATATAAAAACCAAGCCCGGTCCATAAATCTTCGGACTTTGACCGGTTCGGGCTCGGGCCGAACTTTTTTAAAAAATGAGTGTCCAAGCCCGACCCATTAAAGCGGGCTCGGGTCGAGTTGGACGGATAGCCTGGCCCACGAATAGGTCTACTTAGCATAGCTTGTGACCAAATCAAAGTCAACTCAAACTGAGTGGTTTGCAACGTTTTTTATCCCACAGTTTGCTCACATCATTTTATACTCAGCATACATTAACATTACTTCACTAAGAATTTATAAACTACTAAAGTAACAAGTTAATTGACATTCACCCCCTCTCAAATCGATTCTATAAACTACGTGGACCAACACGTATTTTATAAGTTTAAATGACTAAAAATGACATTTAGAGAAAATGTGCATTTATGTTTAAAATTAAATAAGTATATTTTAGAAATGTTAATAGGGCGGAAATTACTCGAAAATCGTGAAATCTGAATTGACGAGTGATGGGTTAAAATAAAAAATTTATACTGTGATTTGGGTATGGGTAAAATTTTATCCTCCAAGAAAAAACATGAGCGGGTTTGGGTGGAACCATCCCCGCATCGTTGGGTACACGCACCGCTCCCAAATAAATCCTTGAACACTACCCGAATATAAATGATACACAAACAAGCTTTTAAATGAATTTTAGATGTAATTTATTCGAACAAAATCATCATTCAAGTAAGTGCATACTCAAATTTTATTGATAAACTTAATGAAAATAAAGATATTATAATGAAGTTCGTTTGTTGGAGTGATTTTATATAAAGTCTTCAGATAAAAAGACAACAAAAAATTATAATATTTTATTATTATTATTATTATTATTATTTATTACATTTCAGTTTACGTTTTAAAATGACAATAGTTCAATTTTTTATAATTAAAAATTATTGATCTATGTAAATGGGGTACAATTAATACCATATATGAGAGCATGTATCAAAATTATATTAAATTTATTTTGGACAAGGAGTACTCGAAAATTGTCCGAACCCGCGGGTGTAAAATATCCCTGAAACACTAAACAAGATGTCCCCGAAACCGCACCCGTAAAACATTGAATAAGTGTGGAAATTGCATTACCCTCACTGAACCGGGGTTATTGACATCCATTAGTATATATATTAGTATTCTTTCCTGTACTTTTGAAGTTGTTTGACAAGTTTAAAGATATTGAAATTACCCTTAAAATTTTGGGGATTGTATAAACATTATTTCATATTTATCGTGAACACATTTTTATTAATTTAGTATATTAAGTAATTGGTAATTCTTCCTATAAAATAATTCCGGTTACTATCTCGTAATTATTTAAATATGCATGTCAACTAAAATAATTTTTCCAAGAGAGTATAATTTACAAATGATAATGAAAATTAGTTATTTATTTGTTTATGATTTGTCCAGTTGAATTAAAAAACACAAAATGTGCAGCAATTTTCGGATGATTATGAGCATACTTACATCTTACCTTTCGAAAAATTGTAAATTGATGATCAATGATTAAACTGTCTATAAACATGATTTGAAGATGATGTCAATAACTGGTACTCATTCAAAACATCTTTACCATGAATTAAAATTAAAGGATGATAGAGCAGAAAGGCACTTTACTCCATTTACTTAATTGCTGACTGACTTCATTTTTAGTAATTTTTTAAAAATTTCTCCACTGGTCAATTACTTGAACAATAAAATTCAAAAATAAAAAATTACACAATTGAAAAAAAAACTGCAAAAAAAGCCAACAAAAAGCATCCTTTTCAAATAAATTTGGGGCGTGTCCACAATTGCTTCTATTTCACTCGGAATTTGTGTTCCCAAGTCTTTCTTCTCCAGATCCAATCGAGGGTTTCTCTTTCCTTCCTTTTAAATCCTCTCCTGTTTGCTTATAGAGAATCCGTGCTTGTTTGATTTTGAATCTGGCATATTGATCGATAGGTAGAGGAAATGGAAGCGATCGAAGAATTGTCACAGCTATCTGATTCTATGAGGCAAGCGTCTTCCTTGCTTGCCGATGAAGATATTGATGAAACGACGACGTCTTCCTCCTCTTCCAAACGATCCTCCACTTTCCTTAATGTTGTTGCTCTCGGCAATGTCGTAAGTTCTTCATCGTTTTATACTAGCTTTATATTTATGTTGAATCTTGTGGATAGACATGCCGCTAGATCTTTGGATCTATTTATTTGATTGTGTATTGAATTCATTCGTTATGTGTCTGCTGTAAAGCAATAGATGGAAATAATGAGGAATTGCTTTTATTGCAATTTCCAAATTAGAAACTGTGAACTCGATGAGGAGATAGTTTAGTGATGTATCTATGTATCATATAAATAAAGATGGCTATGGGATGATAATCAAAGCTT
>CATIWQ010398701.1:0-12796 GCA_949673415.1 Euphorbia schlechtendalii
AAATGTTGGCTCACTAAACAGCGTTATATCACAGATCCAGTGATTATACACGATATTGTTAACCCTGAAACTACTCTTAAAATTAACGCCAACGCATATAACTTGATTAACATAAAAGACTTAGCATGAAATACGCATTATGACACATAGACATATCATAAACTTCAAAATAGAAAGTATAAGTAGAAAGAAAAAGCAAAATTGTAAGGTATGCAAGTGAAAGCTAAAGTTGATCAAACCGTATCCACTCTTTAATGGGAGTCGTCAATTCCCGCAATTCTTACGTCTTCTTTGAATTCAGTCTCGGCCCATACAAAACCTTCGCTAGGATTATATTCTTTGCAAATATCGAACAAACGAGTATTGAAGAATGAAAACTTTTATTGATAAGTGATTTGCAAGTACACTTATACAACAATAGCTCGAGAATATAGAGAAATCTAGTGATCGAAACAAGGATTTGAATCACTTAAACATTTTCTTGCTAACACTTGAGAACGTAGCGACTCTATCCACACACACACTATATCTCTCTCTCACTTTTTCCACCCTATGCCACACTAATCCACTCCACTTCTTGAATAAACAAAATTGAAGAGGATTGGAACCCGATTTATAGAGTTTGAAGGGTTGTGTCTATCCAAACGAAGGGTTGTGTCCATTGGTGAAAGATTGCATCTCTCCATTATGATTAGTTGAGAAGCTTTGATATAATCCTCAATGGATAAGCACCTTTTCATGATTGGTTGACTCCTGATAGGCGTGTGTTCATTGGTAGTTGATGGTAGTTGATGGCAGTTGATCATGCTTATCTGGCAGTTGTTACTTAAAAAGATAATACCAGAAAACCGTCCATGTTGCGACCACGATATATATGTCAAGACCGTGAATCTTTGATTGGCAATCTTCTATTTCTGAAGTAAACAAGTCGTGACCGCGAATGATTGTCACGACCATGAATTGAGTTTTACTCAGAATTCTTCTTGTAACTTCACCGATCTTTGACAGCTTCAATCCTAAGCCAAATCTTTAAGTTCCACGCATCTTTTTGCACCTTTTTCATTCTTTTTTCATAGAATTCCACTTTAGCTCATTTTACACCCAAGATTTACCTAGTATCTGCATTTGTATAAAAAACAACTACATACCACGTGAAATCTTTTATATGAAGTATAAAAATGACTAAAACTACAGTGTTTATTGTATAAAATTAATGTGATATTAAGTGTAATTATACACTTATCAGTCTTCACAAAAATTCAATGGGGCTCAAACATGGAATTTGGCCTAGTCTATGAAGTTGACTATGAAGGTCTGTTGAGGAACAGGGTCCTTCACAAAGTGATCAAGTAGTAGAATCTGAGTTAGTTTCTTCAAATTGAAGGACCAGCCATTATTGGCTTGATTAGGAGCACTTTCCTGAATCTTTATACTATCCAAGGGTATAATGATATTCTCCAAGTAGAAATTGAGGGAAACTATAACCTCATCTGCTAGAGGCTTAATAGAAGCATTTGGAATATGCCAAACAAGGGCACTCAACTTAGAAGAAATGAAGATGTTGTAGCAATTCCAAAAGATTGGGAACTTCCAGCATTTTATGGATCAGGAGAAATTTCTACTTTAAGAATGAGCTGAGTAACAAGTGCATGTCATGAGCTTGTGGTGGAGCTATTATTTCCCAAGATGAGGTCTCTCACCAGCTGGACCTACTTCGAGAGGTGTGAGATCTACCATATGGTAGAAGGTAAGCAATTAAATTTGCCAATGATGATCCTTCATCACTTGACTAAAACTACTACCGTATACCAAAATGGCTATTTGATCACAGCCTTAATGAAGGCAATGAAGATGGACATTTTCTCCATTGTTGGTGGTCCAAGGGAAACCATAATCCTACTGAAGAAGAACTTAAGGATGATGCAATTCAACAAGCTTTGTCATGATCAGGTGCATATTGGGTACAAAAAAGCTTAAGATGCCAAAAGAAAAGCTAAGGTTGTACAGATAATATTCCTTGTGGATATAGCTAAAGAGGATGAAGATAGCTTCACTATAGATTTTGATAGTAGCGAGGACGTCAGTGATAATGTTCCTCTTTCTGCAAAGATGGAATAAACCTCAACAGCTTCTGCTCCGACTACTCCATGGGTAAAGAAGAGCATAGTAAAAGCAAGGGTAGGAGATATGCATGTCAAGCCCCTAGCAAGGCAAAGGAGACAAATGAAAGCTAAGACTCATGCTTAGAGGGAAGCTAAGGTGAAATAACAAGTTGAGGAAGAAGATGATGCTTTAGAGGTATAGGATACCTTATGCTAGAGGAAGCATAAGTTAGATGTGATTGAAGAGTATGATGTCCAAGGGAAATCCAAGAAAAGCAAGGAGAACTCTGAAACCATTACTCCTAGCATTGTAGCCCATGTGGAGAGAGTAATTACAAAATCAAAGGGAACATAGTGCAAGGGCACTTCCACCAATAGACCTTTAAGAAAAAATGTTCAAATGGTGAGCAGTGACGAGGATGTTGGAGACACCGTAGAAATCCTTAACTAGGAAGAATTAAATCTTCCTGATCTTAGCATCTCCACACCTTCTTTCACTCAGGTTGAGACTCTTCCTACTCAGATCTGAAGTACATATTTGTTTTGTAAATCATGAAAGGTAACCCAAAGGTACTCTTAAATCCATCCCCCATTTGTTTTGTAAATCATGAAAAACTTTCTTCTCCTATAAATTCATCAACTTCTAATCCTGTTATTCCTTCCCATTCTAGTCTTGTAAATCCCTTAGTTTCTATTACTATAAATAGTGAAATTCCTACCATTTTTGTAAATCCTCAATTTCAACCTTTAAATAATGTAAATTTCCTAATAGATATTCCTTCTTCTCCTAACCAAACACAATATTCATTCTCTCCTCCACCTTCTCCTCCTCAAACCTCAATAATTCCTTCATCTATAAGGCCTAAACCAACCCCTATTTCTTCAACTGTACAAACTTCTAAACCAACCATTTCCTTAAACCCATCCTCTACCCCTCTAATCCATCTAATTACTAAAGTTCTTGATGTTGAGAACTCCGCTCAGAATGGAAAAGCGAGTGTGGAAGGTACCAAGGAAAATTTTACAGCCAGTGAAGAACCTACCTGTAACTGTGAGCCAATCAAGAGGATATTATTGATTCAGCCATCTTGGCACATATAAGAGAGTTGGCAAGGAAGAAATTCCCTACACTCAGGTCTGATGCTGAGTTGGATGGGGTAGTAAGAAAATTATTACTTGCCCAAGAATTGATGGACTTATCCGCTAAGGCTAAGGTTAAGCTACCAAAGTTTGATGAACACTCAAGCATACCCTCTGAATCTATCTACTTTAAAGAGTTTAAGAATATTCAAGGTAGTTTTTTTATTATTCACAACCACTTAACGAAAGAAAGTGCCAAAAGCTTAATGGATAAGATGGCTTTAATTTTGATCGGCTTATCCAATTTTGCGGCTCAACTCAGAGCAGCTGTTACATCTATCCCCATGTATACCACTCTCGCTAATGTGGTAGCAAGAAAGATAAAGGTTAGTGTTATACTATGCTGAGCAACTAAGTAGCTTGAATACCACTATGGACACTCATGTTACACAATTTCATAAGCTTGACTAAGAACTAGCCAAAATCAAGAAGATTACTGACTGCAAGCTCGAAAATGTACTGAAAGAAGTAGAGACAGCCAAAGATATTGGGCATAGCATGGCGAAGCTAATGGAGATTATGTCCAAGTTAATGGTGAACTATGATAAAAGATTGATCAAGTCATAAGGAATGTTGATGAGGTAGCCAAGAAAGCGGATGAGCAGCCTATGCTGAACATTAACTCTCTTACCAATAAGCTTGATGTTGTTTTCAAAGATGTCAATGACAACATGGATGACTTAATCAAGAAGGCTTAAAAGGTTATCTTTGAGGCGATTAGCAAGATATTCCCAGAGCCCACTGAGTCTTTAGACCTAGACAATGGTCTCTGAGTGCACAAAAAGTTGAATAAGCTCAAAGTAAAGGTTGAAGATCTTCAAAAGAACGTGAATCAACTGGTGATCACTAGAATGTATGATGCAAGGGATATTGACGTCACCGTAAAATCTATGTCATCAATATGTCCTAAGATCCTTGACATGAAAGAGAAGCTGAAGATCGCATTATCTGCTTTAGGTTTCAATATGTTGCAATGCTTTCAACAGTTTTCTTGCAAAGGGTTTGACCAGATTACACATCTTTCCAGGTTCCATCACTTGCTTCTTTCCGAGCTGAATTATCAAAACTTCTAAACAATTAAGGGAAAAGAGATGATGGAGCAACAGATTTCTTCGCTGATAATAGGAAAGCATGAGGATTTTTTGTATGCTCTAGACTCCTTTAATATTTATATTGAGGAAATAGTAAAAGACCAGATAACAAAGGGGGAGAAGGTAGCTGAAGATGCACTAAGAACTGCAAATTTGAACAAGTCTTTTCTACAAAAGCGTACTCAACATCAACCTCAACATCAACAACAACAACAAAATTAATCAACTCCATCCTCTACTCAACCCAAAAGCTCTAGAGAACCATCTTCTTCTCATTCGTACAAATAAGGCATCATATAAAGTATAGGCTAGACTTGTAATAGGGCCTAATTGTAAACTTAGTTGTAAACACAATTTGTGTACTAACCAAGTATTTTTTTTAATATTAATGAAAATCACAAGCTTTGCTTATTCAAGTTAAGAGCTTCTTAACTTCCTATTTTTCTATATAAGTATGTATGCTATTTCTACTAATAAACTATCATAGGAATATATACAAAGACCAACCCTAAAGAAAAGATGAAGTAAGACAAAGTCCAAAATAGAAGAAATTTCCTCTATGTATGGGGGAGTTGAGCTGACTGAAGAGAATCCACTCAGTATGGGGGAGTCCACACTGACTAAGGAATTCACTCATCATGGGGTAGTCTTACATAATCTATCAAGTATTCTTATATTTTTAAACTATCTATTCAATTAATCTCTTCTACTACCAAGTTTGTTATCTCTTCCTAAAAGAGGGAGACTGTTGAACCCAAGTTAATAGTACCTCACAGTACGTAAAACATTTTGGAAATAACAGACTAACCAGGATAGTGAAATTAATTGAGTACTAATTGGACACTTAATTAATCAAGTTTAATAGAGGGTGTTTAAGGGAAAATAACTTAGTTTAACAAGATATTAATTAAATTGTGGCTTAGAGTAAGAAGAGTTGAGTTAAGCCTAGTATTACATATTTTACAAGATATAGATTCAACGTAGCTGAGTTAGATTTTATTTATAAAAGTTGAGTTATTTCGACACTTAGAGAAATATAATGACACATATGTGTTTAACAGTTTCAGTGAGCAATAAAATATTCCTTTGATGCTTTTCAGGAGAAAAGGTGCTGAAATTAAAGCGGATATTCAGGTGGTCCTCACAATGAAAAGGTGTCAGTACTTAATGTTGGAGAATCCTCACTAAAGTCCTAGACAAAAGGAATCCTCTTACATGCGCCATTTTCTCTATTTCCCTGTACCTCTCAGCAATGTCAACATGTTAACGAATTACAGAATTTCATGTTGTATCTAATGCGCCTCTCTATCAAAATGAATTGCTTAAAGACAAATGAGTTTTGATGCACTAGATTAACGGATTAATCTCGTGCTTTAACGTTCAAAATCTCTATTTTAAAATGTCCTGGAATTTATTTCAAACTGGCAAATTTGAAAGATTTGAAGAGAAGAGAAATTGAAGAACTCTTAGGATGAGAAGTTCGGAACTGCTACTTCCAAGACCTTCAATTATAAATAGAATACTGAATTAGACATTCAAACTTGGTGAATCACCTCAAATTTCTTAAAGAGCTAAAACCTTGTTCAATCATTCACAGCATTCAGAAATTCCAAATCAAGCAATCAAGAAAACACAAACTTTCAATCTATTTGTAATATAGAGACATCACTTTATATTTAACATTGTAAAGGATTCAACAAATTTTATAAGTTGAAATTCTCTATCTACAATTTCGTTTAAGAAATCTGAGTGACAATATAGGAAGGGTACTTAAATTGTGTTTGAGAGGTAGAAAGGAAGATACTTTTTGTTATCGTGTCTACCCATTGTAAAGGCTTCTCCGCCTAAGGAAGGAAGAAAAACACTACTGGATTCAATCTTGGAAAGGAATATGGGGAATGGAGGTAGGCTAGGGGAGGAACTAGGATAAAATCTTGGGCGTTATAATTCTAACCTTATTTGCTTGTCTTTATTGCGCTCATCTCGTCCATCATCCTCTCTATTTTACAAGTCTTGCTTGAAAACCCAATCTGACCTGAGTAAAGTACTCAATAGCAATTGAAGATAAACTGTGCTGGCGAGGCTGAGCTATTTATAGTTTTTTAACCCAGCTCAACAAGTTTAACTCAGCACGCATCTAAAGACTAAACTTGGAAAAAAAATTTTATAAATCTTAAAAAGAACCAAGTAAAGCATTCACCCCTTCTACTACTTATATTAAGCCATATAGGACCAACATTACTCAACTCAAACCAGTTTTCAAATAGAGTAATATACAGATAAAACTTTGCTTACACTAAGTGATGAACAAACATAAATAATGATTGAGTTTAAGAAAGTTACCACTTGAGATTTTCACCTAGTTTGGCCCCTAGCCTACCTCTAGTCCCGAAATCCTTTCTGAGCTTTAGTCCACCAGTGATAACCTATTTAACTAGGATTAGAAGCCTTTAAAATTGGGTAGATCTTAAAGCAAGTACCTTCCAAGCTAATTACCACACATACAGTTTGAGTACCTTTCTCAAACTATAATTACTCAAACTATAGAAATGAATTGCATGAAAAGAAACAAATCTTATAAAATGTTGGTTCCTTTACAATGTATAACTTAGCTTTTATCTATGTTTAATGATTTCTCTCGATTACAAATAAATTTTAATTTAGTGTTTGATTTTTAAGATTGCTTGAGAAATTTCAAATGTTGAGATCAAATAAACAAAGTTTCAGCTCTTTAGAAATTCAGGTGATTTTACCAAGTTGTAAACATCTTCTTCAATCTCTGCTTATAGGTGTAGAATCATGAAGCTAGCCATTGCAACTTATCGTCTTGACTTTATCCTCAAATTCTCTTCACTTCTTCAAGTCTTCTCGTTTGAGATAGATTTGAAGCTGTTGAGAGAGTGTGAATTTGTTCATTGTAGCATGTGATTAATCCATTGATTAATTCTCATCAAGGTTGGCTCCTCATGCATATATGCTAGTTGAGAGTGTGCTATATGCAACATGGAAGATTTTGATTACTTAAAATGCTGTTGTTGTAGAAGCGCAACGATGCTGGACAAATGATGTTGTTAGAAGATCCCTTTTTAACTTAGATTTTAGTGACTACACACTAACATCA
Organism: Euphorbia schlechtendalii; assembly: GCA_949673415.1. Classification (NCBI taxonomy): domain Eukaryota; kingdom Viridiplantae; phylum Streptophyta; class Magnoliopsida; order Malpighiales; family Euphorbiaceae; genus Euphorbia; species Euphorbia schlechtendalii. Next base: position 7,455 of record CATIWQ010398701.1, read on the forward strand.
ATACTAACACCTTTTAATTGTTTTAACCATATGAATATTCCTTTATATTTAGCGCCAAATCCTTTTTTGAAACCAGAAACACATCAAACTAGAATAATATATTTCAAAAGAATTCATTAAACACAATGGTGTTTAAAGTACTCAGCATCGCCAAAGAATAACTCTGCTTACGCTAATACATACCGAATAAAAATTGAAGTTGATTTTCTTTGGCGCTACTCCATAGCTCAACATCGCAACTCTTCGCTATTCAAAGCCATAACTTTATTAAGCCTTTGCCAATATGAGTTGGTTAACCTAAACCAAGTTGAGTCATGTCTATGACATTGTCCTTAGAGGATATTTTGTTATTCTTTCAAGGGTTAAACAACTTCTCACTTTCGATTGGAAAGTGTAATCCGGAATCAGAATGTAATGTATACATCCTGAAATTAGAAGAGAGAAAGAGAGACTAAAAATGTTGTATATATCAGATGAAAATCAACAAGCCTTTTATAGGAGAAAAATAGAGTTGTTAAAGGTTAACTGGATAGAGCTTTAACTCACATTAAAAATTGTAATCGAAGGGTGTTTATAGAATTAAAGATAAAATAAAATTGTTACACACTAAAACAGGTATTAAAACTTAATTAAAATAATTCGATATGATAACACCCATCAAAAAAGTCATTTAACTAAAATATATTTTCACAAATAAAATATCTTAAATACTTTTCTTTCGAAGTATTAAAATACACTTTTCCAACAATCTCCCACAACTGTCAAAATAAGTTTTAGTAAAAAAAATTCTCTACATATCTTCGGTTTGACATATAATGCATGTCATTAATGTCTTTTGTACTATGAACCAAAACTTGATAGATAACATTTAATCCACAGGATATTTGGTGAAACATAAAGTTTCTATTAACCAAATAAGAGCTACTATGAAATAAAAATGTTACCATATCACACTATAACAAGTTACATTTATGTTTAACGTGGTTTTGTGCCAATAGGCAATGCACCATGTCTGGTCTTTCATAAGCATTCTAGTAGATATTGCAAATATCTCATAGAAGAGACCTCAGTTCATACTTACATAGATAATTTCATTAAGTGTATATTACACTATACACCATTCATAAGTGTTATGAAATTCATTAATAGTTCATTTAACTCAATATCTCAAAACATGTAACATAACACTTTCTCACATCTAAGATTGAGACAATTTCTATTGTGCTAGCATAACTAACAAAAACTTGTTATTAAGCAAATGAATTGTTATTTTTAAATTGGCTTACGTTTCATCCTCTATGATGTTTGTAAAAAATATTTTTTTTCAAAATTTTATTGTTAAAATGTTTAGTAAGATGACCTTGCCAAAATCACTCTTGACTCACATAATTATGAATATAATTCAATCTACAACAATATGTCTCAAACGTATGTGTATACATAAACTTTTTTCATCAAAGGTCTTGTTTCTCAAAATAAATATTTTCATTTGACAATCACAATATGTATACACATTGAATGTGTTGACTTTGTTTTTAAAGTAACACATACTAATTAGCTCTTTTCAGTCACTTAATCTCATTATATTTCAACTCTCAAGAAGCTAATTCTAGTTATCGATTGCTTAGTTGGCTTACGTTTTATTGTTCTCCTACCAAGCATGAGAACATAACCACAAATGAATTTATTCTCGTATGAATCAAAGATTCAATCAACATATATAATTGCTCTAATATTCTTAAACAATGAGAAATTTATAAATAGAATATCATAACTCACAATATCTCTCAGTATCTCTTAAGCCTCAATATGGCTACTCAATTATAATAACTTGAAGAATGTGTATATCTACTCACATAGAATATGCTATGTCACAACATGTGAACTTCTTTAAGCACAACAAACTAATACTTTTGTATGTACTTGGATTAAGTGGCTGGATATTCATTTTCATTTTTATTGAGTATTTGATTCATAAAGGGCAGGCACATGATTCACATCATAAACACAAACTTGTTAAGTAGTTTCTCAAAATTAGTGTTCTTGTGTTAGCAAGACACTCTCATTCATCTTTATGATTCGCATACCCAATACCACAATGACTTCTCTCATGTCTTTATTGAACATAATTTTCTCTTCTTATATTCTAGAGGCAAAAACATAGTAAGACACTCCCACACTTTCAAATATTCAAATAATCCTTTCAAAAATTATATAATTTCTTATATCTCATATTAAATTCAATTTGTAAATGACAAACAAACAAATAGTTTCTCACTCAAGAAACGTCTCAAGTGTATATTTATTAAATATATATTTTCACTCAACAAATCTATATTTCAAGTATATATCTAACATGTTAAGTTAGAAACTTATATATACTTATTCAATACATCACAAAACATGTTCTCGTATTTCTCAACTTTACAAGGATTTTTTTACCATAAAAACCAAGCAAATCACACCAAACATTAATAGTTACCTTCTCTCGGTTTTCTCCTTAAAATGGCTCACTCGAACAAAATTAGTTTTTATATTTGGAACATGTAGTACCTCATTGATTGCTATAATTTTATTATATGTGAATTTGAGAAGAACTTTCCCTCTCCACCTTAACTTGGGTGTGTAACTTGGAAGTATTTTATTTGCACAAATGTACTAGTTCATTACTCCTTTTTCAATAATTCACAGATTCACATCAATGACCATATTTATATGTGAAATGACCTAAATAATAATAATAATAATAATAATAATAATAATAATAATAATAATAATAATAACATCTGGTTCAACCAAAATATCTTTTGGTTAAATAGGATTGTCACATTTCACTACTTGCAACCTCATTAATGAGTATAATGATGGTCAAATTTCATGTATGTATATAAAAATTCTCTTTCTTTGATGGTTTTATGACTTTTGAGCTTAGAACCATGATGAGATTTTGTATATCTTTCTTTGACGAGGATTGATATCCATATTACTAACATTTCAGACTATCATCTTTGATTTATTTGTTATGATATCCTTCCCATTCCATCCTCGGAGCAGCTCGTGAAGGTACAACAACAATAACACACTCGGAAGTTTTGAAGCTTGTAACATAATTTTCCAAAACAAAATATCCTTTTAGATTGCTGGATAAATCTGCTCAATGTTTGTCAGAGGCAATAAGCAAATGCAAATGGCAAAGTTAGAATTCATCAAAGTCTGACAGATGTCATTAGAGGCAATTCCAGAGGCACAAATCAGAGGCAGGTCTAGAGTCACAACTCAAAGGCAACACAACGCAGAGGAAAATTGGTCATAGATAAGATCAGAGAAAGTTTCTTTAGAATCTGTTACAACTCATCAAAATATGTCAAGGTACTTTGAGACAAAAATTTTAGAGGATGGCATTTCAAAGGAAGTTAATAACTGTCGGAATCAGTTAAAATACTCAGAGGCAACTCGAAAGTAGATTATAAAGTTACCGTTAAAAAAGTCTAATCAGAATCATTCATTTGTTGTTTTGGTTGAGAATCACACATGAAATTACTCAATAGCAAACATAGTTAATGGAATCATGTTGAGTCATGTATTGACATTGTCCTTAGAGGATATTTGGTTATTCTCCTCGGGATTTAACAACTTCTAACTCTCAATTTGAAAACGTAACCAAGAATCATAACGTAATGTATATATCAGAAAATTTCAAGAAAGAAAGAGAGATTAAAAAACTTCGTATATATCAAATAAAAAACTACAAGCCTTTTGTAGGAGAAAAATAAAGTTGTGAAAAAGTTAATTAAATAGAGCTTTAACTCACATTTAAAACTGTAACCGAGAAGGTTTAAAAGAATTAGAAACTAATATAATTTTTGCACATTAAATTTGTAATAAAACTCAATTAACAAAATTTAATATGATAACACTCATCATAAAAATCATTTAATTAAAAAATATTTTCACAAAAAAAATTTCTTAAATACTTTTCTTTAAAATTAATATTTCTACTTATTTTTTTATCATGAACTCAACTGTTTTTAGTTTAGTTACTGGTATTTTAATTTGTAATTTTGCTTTTTAATTTCCAATTGTGTTAAGAATAGTTGATGACCCTATATGTTTCTCGACTACTTGATTGTGGGATTTATTTGTGCCTTACTGATGTTGCTGGAATTTATTTTTGCCATACTGCTGTTGCTGTTGAACAACATTAATATTAAGATCTGTCTTCGGATATTCAAGTTTGCCAAAATAATATTATTCAATCTACTTGGAATTTTATTATCTGTTTTGTAAAGTTTTTAGCTGAAGATATAGAAAGGTCAGTTATTTTTAATCGTGTTTTTCCTTATATCATATTAACTTCACCTGTACTTGTGTGCTTGTATCGCTTCAAAATTGGATAGGTTTACTTTTAGACCATAGATGCTCAATGGAAAAACTTTAAATATTTACTTGTAAGCTAGTCCACTTGTTTGTCTACGTATCATCAGCATAATTTCTTTTGTTTTATAATTTCATTTGTCTTCTTACTAGAATTGAATTCGGTAGAGGAATAAAAAATTACGTAACATATTTTTGAGGTATATTGACCGAAATGATATTTTAACTACTTTATGTGCCATTGCACTTGATGCCCATTCTGCACCAAACAACGGTTTCAAACAACTAGGCTTGAATTACTTATTGCACGAATGGAAACTCAAATGGCGAGTCTGAGTATATCTGATCAGAAAATTTAACTACAGTTTGACTAATTTTATAATATTACTACATAAATATAAAGTACGGCAATATTTAGTGGCAAGCAGCCATGAGCTGGAACCCTACCCCTATCCCTGCCCTTCGCTGCCATCACCCACTAAACTGTTAGATATAGTGTATGCCCTGAGAGCAATTAGTGTAGTACATTAGCTTGTATGATGTATAAACAAATTTATTAATTAATAAAAGGCATTTCTTTGTTATTCAAAGTTGTTTCTTTAAGTATATGTATGTTTATATGTTATACTTATTAATTGATTAACAAAGTTCATGACATAAGTTATAGCATAGAAGAGAAATCATAGTGGGACTATGATTGTTGAGATTCTCTTTATGTGTAATTATAATTATGTCTAAACATCCCTGATCATAGTTTCATTGAGACTGGACATTGATGAAACGGATAGATAAGCATGTGGGTGAACTTCTCAAAAGTAGCTGATCTCAATAAGCTAAAGATAGGATCTTAGAAGTGAACACATGAATATACACTGAATGTATATTGGAGACCCACTATGAGATATCATACGGATTAAATATCCAGTGTCAATTATTATCTCGCTACAGTAGTTGTGCAAGTATCCTTT
>CATIWQ010398711.1:0-24150 GCA_949673415.1 Euphorbia schlechtendalii
AAAAACTGGTCACTATTGGCGAAAGCGTTCATAGCTGCAGCAATCTCGGTGCCCACCGACGATTGATTTGCTGGCGGATTCTGAGCCGCTCCAAGAGTTTGTTCGTTAACCACGTTCTCTTCCTGCTGGTTAGACATATTGTGGAAACTGTGAGGAGTATCCTGATCGAAATCCGAGCTAGAGTCGGTGTACAGAACACCTTCCTGATCAGCCGTGACTAGAGATAGATGGATCAGCCGGCCAGATGCCCTGCTCCAAGTCTTTTGATGAAAGGGCTTTTTCCTAGCTGATATACACAAAGAGTTCGTTAGGGAATGCATGTAAAATCATGATGCGTGATTGATGCGTGAGATGTTTAATGTTATGGCTGTGAAAATGGGTTAGCGTGCCATGATGTAAGATAAAATTACACACAAAAAGAACAAAATCGTTAGTCCATGCAATGAATGAAGGCCCATTGGTTTTGAGATCTGTATCCTATCATTGGGACAACGTAAAGTGGAATGACGTAATGAAGTGACCTAATTACCCGTGTGGTGATAGGTCAATGGTTTGAGAGCTAACTCTCTCTATGTGTGAGTAGGCTGTGTGATGTACTTTAGTGTAAGGTATTCCCTAAATGTATGGAGAAAAATACCGCAAGTAACACATAAATGAATGCTTTGGTCGTTTTGCCCCTATCGGGCCAAAGTCTTAGATGTCAGTAGACATCATCACTAAAGGTATGTAGTGATGCATGAGCAAAAGTTCGCCCTACAAGGGTTTGGGTTAGGACATTAACTAGGACATCCTATGTGTTCAAGTTTACGTAAGGTAGGCTTTTGGTGTAGACAGGTGACCCAGAAGGGCGGTAATTCAGATGCCATACGGGCATCATACCGGGATTTTGGGTAAACAAGAATGTGGGTAAGTGATGCAATATGATTATAGTTGGTTTAAGGTCACCCTAAGGAGACACGATCTCGAGTGTCTACTAGGTTACTATGCATGAGTGTGTGTGTTTAAGTGTCTACATAAAAATTTGTGGTTAGCATGGCATATTTGTACAATGCATGATGAGTCGGAAAGCGGTAAACACTTAGCACATAGCACACAATATCTTTCTTCCAACCATATAACTCCCGCGCATAAGGTTTTTGGCTAGTCTCTATCCTAAGGTTTGGTTCATCTTAGTACTGCGAGGATACTAAGGAGCGCACCTGCAGGAAAATATAATGCATGATCACGTGTTTGGGTAACAACCTAGGGAGAATGCCTATGGCTTATTTACATGAGGGTTTAAAAAAAATGGGTTGTTGATGTAGAAGGTTCTTGTTGCACTGAAATACACTCCAAAGACTCTAACGAGGGAGGTACATGCGGTATGGCAACAAGTGCTCCACTCGCTCAAGTACTATCTTTTCTTAGGGAGGCAAATTAGTACAAGAGAAAGCTTCGCGGTAATAGGGGTACCTTAGACTTACGGGCTAATCCCTTCTACTGCAATGCATTATAATGAATATGTCAAAATTAAGAGAAAACGTAATAATGTGATCAATAATTTTCGGCACTTATCCAAAAAACTAAAAACTTTTGAAAAACAAGTTTTAAAAAGAAGTCCCCAGCGGAGTCACCACTGTGAGCGGGAAACACGAAGCTGTGGGCCAAGAGCGGGCGGGGTTCATAGGCGCGGTCCACCGGGGTGTTTTGAAAAAGGTAAAAGAAAAGGTACCGGGTCGGGGACCCGGGAAAAAGGTTAAAAAGAAGAGAGAAAAAGGGAGAAAATGTTTAAGATCGGTTCAAACCCGAATCCGTCATCTCTCAGTATGGAGTCGCCACCTGGATTAGCTCTTTCCAGGAATTAGAGTCCTGTGAGGCTTAACGTCTGGGGGACGGCCCACCAAGAAACAGAGATTCGGGTCTGGGATAAGTTGCTTATTTCTTATTGGATCACATTAAATTACATCTACAGAAAACCGTTTTCTTTTAATTGTGCATATTCCCACTTAAGTCATTTTTGGAGTTAAATGCATGATTCACATATTGTGAAATATAAACCATCCATAGAGCGGAAAAATAAACCATCCACAAAACTGTAAGTAAATACGGAAAGTAAATGCAGAAAATAAAATTACAAGGCTTCAAAAATCGGGGGATGCAACCTCCCGCTAACATATTAATTACATTTCCCAAAAAAAATGAAATTGTGATACCCGAAGGAAAATAAAATCCTAAACATACATATAATCCTAATCTACCTGCATCCACAAAGGTTAGCACAGGGGATAACACGTATGTTCGATTTTGGGTTTGGCGAGGCCTGCGTGGCCTTAAGTAAATCAATCGCGATATTGTTTGTTTAAATAAAACTGTTCGTTTTATTAGCACATTGGTTGCTCATTTTAATTAATGAAATTGCTCGCATGGTAAAAAGTATGGTCTGTTATCCAGGAATATGTTTTATTCCCTTCGTGGGGGTGTTCTGACATACATCTTCTTATGATAAAGAAAGAAATGAAGAAGAATTACAATAGTTAAATTAAAAATCCTAGGTTCACAGGAGAGTTCAGAAGAAGAAATTAAACACTGAAAACACGGAATTGCAGTTCTAGGAACTCAGAGGCTTACTGTTACATAACGAATCCACGTCGAAGAATCCGATCGGTCATTTAGAAATCCTCCTCGTCCTTTGAGTTAAGGTAAAAAAGTTGTAGTAAAAAAAGTCCAAAAATTGTTTGCTTTAATTCTTGGAAGCAAAGGTCGTTCTAAATCAATATTTGTATCTGATAATTTTCAAATTTTATCTGATAATTTTCGGATCCCGTTTATCGAAAATGATCCTACTATTTATAGGAAAATCCCGAAAAATCCAAAAAAGGCAAGTTTTTCCAACGAGGGGCCTCGCTGGAGAAAAGGCCTCGTGGAGCTCATCGCGAGGCCTTGCTCGAGGCTATCTCGGGAGTCTGCGAGGCAGCCTCGCGTGTGCGCTGCGAGGGAATCATAAGACCCTCGCGGGAAGCTCCGCGAGGTTCGCCTAGGACCCTCGCAGGGAGGCCCCACAAGGGTCGCTTATGACCCTCGCGGGGAGGCCCCGCGATGGTTCCATAGAACCCTCGCGGGGCTTGATTCTATAGGACCCTCACAGGCAGGCCCCGCGAGGGTTGCTTTCGACCCTCGCGGGCAAGCCCCGAAAGGGGCCCTTAGGACTCTGGCGGGGAGGCCCCACGAGGGTTCCTTAGGACCCTCGCAGGGAGCGCGGGCTACCTCGCGCGGGTTACCTTGCGCAGCCTTGCACTGCCTCGCGTGAGGTAGCCTCCTCGCGAGGCTGCCTCCGCGCGAGGGTCCCCCGTCTTCTTCCATTTTTTTTATTATTTTATATTTTAATTTTATATTTTTTTGTGTTTTTTATTTTCTTAAATAATTTCTAAATTAAATTAAATAATTTTATTAGTAACGAGGAGGATTCCTTAAAAATCCCGTAAAAGCCATCATCATCGAATGCGCGAGCTGGTACAAAATCCTGTGCTCATAATAGTAAGAAGCTCAAGCATTACTTTCAATCTTATAGAATCCAAGTCATAGCTAAAATGGATCCAATAAAGTATTTGTATCAGTCTCTAACTTTTGCTGGGAAACTTTATCATTAGATCTTGCTTCTCTATGAGTTCGACATTGAATATATCACAAAGAAGGTTAACAAATGTTGAGCAATCACCAAATTCCTTACCAATCAAGCCTTAGACTTTGACTATGTTGAGAACTTGGATTCTCCGGACGAGTAGCTTGGGTCGTTGAGTGAATGAATGAAGAGTGGACTAGGTTTTTTAATGAAGCTATGAACCGTTGAGAGGCAGATCTCGGGGTTTTCTTAGTGATGCCGCAAAATGAATTCATCTCACTCTCTAAGCATCTTGAATTTCCCATCACCAATAATAAGGAAAAATATGGGGCATCCTTCTTTAATATGTAATCATTGTTAAACGCCAAGGCATTAGAAGTCATTATCATTGGTGATTCTTCCCTTATCATTTCGCAAGTTATTAGAGAATGGGAAATCAAGGAAGAGTTGCTTCGGCCGTATATGGATGAAGTAAGGGAGTTGGCCACAAAGTTCAAGAAATGCCTATTTCAACATGTCCCCCGAGATGAGAATCAGATGGTAGATTCCTTAGCCACCTTACCCTCTATACGGTTCCAAATCCTAGCCCATCAGGCTCGTGGTCTTTCAATCATCTAAGGATTCATTATATTGTCATGCCATCTCAACCGCTATAGTATAGATGAGAATTGTTGGTATCTAGATATAGTCCAATTGATCCAACATTGGGAATTCCCACTAGGGGTAATAGATTTAGAACAATTTTCTCTTCATAGGCTAATTGCTCAATTTAGAATTATCGGTGTTGACCTATTTAAGCGCACTAGCGATGGCTTGCTTTTGTGATGTATTTCACAAAAAGAAGCTTCTTTGGTTATGAACTATATCCATGGAGTAGACCGCAGCTCTCACATGAATGGTCTAGCCTTAGCGAAAATAATTCAGCGATACGATTATTTTTAGATCACCATGATAGCTAATTGCACCTCCAAGATGAAGAAATGTCATGAATGCCAAATATATGAGGACATTAGTCATTTGCCTCTATCAGATTTCAATAATCTTTCATCCCTGGTCATTCTTGGCATGGGGGATTGATATTATTAGTGAGATTCGACCCTTTTCGATTAATGGGTATGGGTACATTGTTGTGACAGTGCCTACTTCTTTAAATGGATAGAGACTGGATCTTTCAGTGATATAACATCCAAGAAAATGGCTAAGTTTATTGAGAAGAACATATTTGCACGTTATGGGACGCCTCCTCACATTGTGTTCGATAATGGAGTTCAGCTTCAAGGGGAAATGACCGATTTAATTGAGAAATATGGCATTGAGAATCATCACTCTTCTTCTTATAGACCTCAACCCAATGGAGTAGTGGAAGCAGCAAATAAATCAATTAAGAAGATCTTGTCCAAGATGGTGACCACATACCGTGATTGGGCGGACAAGCTTTTGTTTACACTTGTGGTGTATAGAACTAGGATGTGCATATCAATTGATCTGACTCCCTTCTCTCTAGTCTACGGGATGGAAGTCATTCTTCCAATGAAAATTGAGGTTAGACCCTTAACGGTAGCCATGGAAGCCAAACTGAAAGAGTCCGAATGGGCAAAAGCCATATTTGAGCAATTGAACATAATTGATGAGCATCACTTGAACGCTTTAGATCATTTTTAGATGTATCAATAGCATATGATGAAAGCTTACAATAGCAGGGTCAAGCACCGGAACAACCCTTGAATGTTGGGGACGTAGTCTTAAAGCAGCTAAAACCCTCCAATATCAATAATAAGGGGAAGTTCAAACCTAATTATGATGGGCCGTCAGTAATCAAGAAGGTCCTTAGTAAAGGAGCAGTCAAGGTGATGGACATAGAGGGCAATGAGTTTGTGAAACAATCAACCGGGATTGGTTTAAGCGATATCACCTTTAGGGAAAAGAATTAAATTTTGAAAAGTAGCACAACAAAAAACAGATCCGTTCAGTAAGCTCGTAAACTGTCCTTCTTTATACAATTGAGCGAAAATTAGGGTATTCTTTTCCTAAATAGTCCGTCAAACTTATATCTCGAAAATGATGCTTTGGGCCAAAATTAGGATAATGAGAGAAAACAGTTGTCAATGTGAAAACCCAAAAGGGCAGGTTGGCAACATGTGTTAAATCGTTGGATAGTTTTGTACCTTGGTTATTTTCATTCATAATAACGTCATTAATGCTGAATCGTTACATGTATATTTATAATTGGATGCATGTGTGTTGTGTTGAGAAACAACACAAGTAACGTAATACATGTGAATAATTAAGAAAGAAAAAAAGAAAACAAAAAAATAAAAAAAAATAGGCTAAAAATATGAAATGGATAGTCTATGCAAAAAATAAGTCAACTAGATTGAAAACCTTGTGGTCCAGGAAAAAGTAAAGACAATATTGAGTGGATTGAAAACCCGTAAAGGCAATAGTCTATGCAAAAATTATAATAAAAAAAGTATTCAATTTATCACATCTTTTTAAAATGGCAGAGGACATCATCATCAAATTTTCCTTCGCAACAAGGATCATCACAATGGGAAGCAACTGAACAAGCTTAAAACTCAACAAACAACGGATTAAGTCGAGGCTAGTGTCAAATTGATTAATGTCATACAAAAGAGGAATTTGATTGTCGAAAGTTTGGCAACTTATCAAAATCTACTCAGAACAAGATTCAAGCTTCAAACTAGGCTTTGATTCAACCTTAAATGAAACTTTTACTCGAACACAAGTTCATCCTTATCAACTAGCCAAAAGGAACCCCACATCAACCAATAAAGATTGCCTAGTCACCACAAGAGTATCAGTTAACCAAGCCAAATGAACTAAAGATATATCACACCCTCATGCATAATCATATACTCATACAAGAATTCATACAAATAATTAACCAATGGATTGCATAACTTACATGTGAATAATTAAATTCTTTCATTCGCATGCGCATAATGTGAATAATGTTTTGCAAGATCTTATTGACATCATTGTCACACCACTTTATTGTCATGACTTCACCTTTCAGCACCACTATCTTGTCGCGACTCAATCACTATCATGCCATTATCTTGTCGTGACTTCATCTTGCTGTGCAACTATCTTGCCATGAATCCTTCATTATCATGCCATTGTCTTGCCATGTAATCATTCTTGGAATGTCACAATTAGGGTTTATAGTGGGGCATATCAGGGAGGGGAATGCATTCCCCATCCCCATTAAGGTTTTGGGAAAAAATCATCCCCATCTCCATCCCCACTAAAGTTTTAGGGATATTTTTTTCCCCATTTACTATCGAGGAATCCCCATTCTCCTTTAGGGATTTTCCAATTCCCCCTTTCAAAGTTCCATACAACAAAAAAATTCATATAAAAATTCAAAAGAAAAAATAAAATATAAAACCAAATTTGTTTCAATATTTCAATACTAAATAAATTTAAATACTTAAAAATTAATAACAAGTTAAACACAAAATTTTGCAAAAACCAAAAAAATTGTTCTATAGATTAAATTGAAAGTGATTAATATGATTTAAGGATAAAACACTTTATCTATGTGCCCATAACCCATATATCACTACTATTATAAAATAGTTCATGTCAACAAATTCTAAACATAAAAACAATAATGTAAATTATTTAATGTTTCAAGGAATATTTAAGGATTCCCTAATGGGCATTATCAAGGTCGGGTTCGGAGAATTTTTGAGGTGGGGAATGCATTCTCCATCCCAATCATCATTAAGGATTAGGTGATGAAATATTATTTCCCATCCCCACCCCACGAGGAATCTTATCAGGGATTCCCCATCCCTATTAGGGTGGATCCCGATTGAGTTCATGTAATCCCAACCCTATTTTCATCCCCAGTCACCTTCCTTGTCACGTCATTGTCTTATCACATCACCATCCCTGCCTAACCATTACTTCATCTCACCATGCCATTGTCTTATCATGTCACCATCCTTATCGGGCCACTGTCTTTCCATGACTCCATCCTTGCCACATCACTATCTTGCCATGACTTCACCTTGCCGCACCATTATCTTGCCATGTCTCCTTCCGCTCCGTGCTACTGCACTGTCGCTTCTCCTTCCTTACTGCATCATTTTCTTGTTGCGTCACCATCCTTGTCATGCTACTATCTTACCACGTCCCAGTTCTCATTGTGCCTCTGTCTTCCCATGAATCCATCCTTGTCAGGCTAGTGTCTTGTCACATCACATTTCAGAAATTTACAATTCATGCAACAAGAAGTGCTCCCTCGATAAATATTTCGAATAAGGTCAAATTCTCTTACTTAATTTATTTTGTTCGTGTTTTAACTCTTGATTAAAGTGGAAAATTATTTTTCTTCCGGTAAATCAATCAAGAAGTTAAAACACACCTTTACACGTTACTAACTTCAAAATTATTTTTTCTTACTTGCAGATTTTTCGCAACCACATTTTGGGGATCAAAATCAAATCAATTTCCAAATCACATTTTGGAAATTAAAACAGCATTAATCTTCCAAATCACATGTTAGAGATCAAAACCAAAATGATTTTCCAAACCACATTTTAAAAACAAAACCCTGCTAACCCTTTACTACTAAAATCCTCTTTATCCCCATTCTCTACAAATTATCACATATTTATTTATCGGCTTAATATATATCTTCAAGGGTGAACCATATATCCCAAGAAATCAGAGCCAAGATTCACTCAATGGGAAATTTCAACCATTTCAAAGGTGCCTCTACAGTATTGCGGATTCGTCCAAATTTCTTCTGTTGAACTCAAGTTAATAGTACCTCATAGTACTTAAATATTTTGAAAATAATAAACTGATTAGGATAGTGACACTAATTAGGTACTAAGTAGACACTCTTAATTAGGCAAGTTTCACTTGAGGTTGTTTAAGGGAAAATAAATCAGTTTAACTTAATCTTACTTAAGTTATGGCTTAGGATAAGAAAAGTTGTGGATGTTGAGTATTACATAGTTTATGAGATATAACTCAACTATGTTGAGGAGCTTTTATTTTCGTAAAAGCTAAGTTTATTGAGACACTTAGAATTTAAAGACACTTGTGTGTTTAACATAGTCTGTGAAGATAAAATATTCCATTTGATTTTTTCAAGTACAAAGTGCTGAACTCAAAATGGATATTCCTTAGTCCTCACTTCTAAAAGGTGTGAGTATAGAATGTTACTGATTCCTCACAAGCATCCAAGGAAAAAAGGCTCTTGATCCCAAAGTGCACTCAGGACGCATCTAGAAATAACTTGGAATCCATTTTTAAATTTTCTAAAGTACCAAGTATACATGCATTCACCCCTATGCATGATTATTTATAAAGTGGACAAATAAGTTGTATGGGAGCAAGTGTTCAATTTCTTTGTTAACTATTTAAGAATTAAAGATCCGAATGCCTTTTAATAAATACGGTTCCAGCTTAAGAAAGATAACACTCCTTAAAGAAGGAATGCCTGTAACCAGACCTCCACTATTTGATGGCCTGCATTACACATTATGGAAAAATCTTATGAAAAACTTCATTCAATCCCACAGCAAGCAAGCAGGGTTAGCCATTGAATTAGGCCCTTAAATTCCCATGATAGTGCAGAATGTTGAATGTGCTCTAGTTGATCTGGAGGATTATGATGATGTTAACCTAAGGCTTCTCTAAGAGAATGTGGTAGCCATCAATTACTTATAGTGTGTGCAATATCTTATAGAATTTAACATGATATCTGGCTATAAGATTGCGTAAGAGATCTGGAGGAAATAGGAGATCACTTATGAGGGGACTGACAAAGTCAAGGAGTCAAAGATCAATCTCATGCTCTGCAAGTATGAGATGTTCTAGATAGGCTCGAGCGAGGGTATTCAATCCTTGAATACTAGGTTCATTAACATCATTAATAAACTAAAGAGGCTAGGTAAGGAATTCAGTGAAGAAGATATGGTGAAGAAGATCCTTAAAGTTCTCACTGTTGAGTGGGACGCAAAGAAGAGCGCCATCAAGGAAGCTCATGATTTGAAGACCTACACTATGTTGAGGTGATAGGTACCTTGCTAACTCAGGAAATGGAAATATATTGATGACTCTAAAAGGAGTAAAGGCAATGAGAAAGAGGGCAGAGCCATCATCTTTAAAGCTGACTCATCTGAAGAATCTACCAATGATGATTTAGATGAGAAAATGGTGTTTCTTACAAAGAGATTCAATCTCTTTATGATAAAGGATGGGAAAATCATGAAGAGAAGTTTCCTAGCAAAATCAAGCTAACTCGACACAGCGTGGAGCTAAGGAAGGACCTAAGAAAGAGCATAACAAAGACATCAAATGTTTTGGCAGTGGTGAGAAGGGTCAAATCTTATCATCCTATCCTAAATCTAAGAAGGACAGATTCAAGAAGAAGTTTGGGAGGAAACATGAGGCACTTAGTGCCACATGGAGTGACATATAAGAATCTTCATCATCTGATGAAGAAGTAACCGACTCTACCAACCTCTGTTTGATGGTGATTGAGAATGAGAAGGGAGAGAGTTTTGCATCCACCTCAAGAGGTAATCAATCTATTGCTGACTCTGGAGCTGAGCAAAACAAAGGGAAAAATCCACAAACTGAGGTACATCCTAATATCCATTTATCAATTGAAGTTGGCTAATAAGTTAGGCTAAAACATCAAAGAGCTAGTGAGGAGAAGTGAAGATCATGAAGAAAAAATTGCTTCCTTATCTCTTGATATCTGCTTTCTTCAAGAAAAAGCTAACTATCATGAATGTCATAACAACAAGCTCACTAAGCTATTAGAGGAGTTGACTATTGAGATAGTAGCTTTAAAGAAGGAGCGGGTTCCTCCTCCACCCAACAGTCCACCTCCGAGTAATCAAACTTGCATTAATAAAAAGGGGAAGAAATACTCTTCAAAGAAGAAAGTAAGCCAAGCTAAACCAAAAGCGGCATGTGGCTTTTGTGGGAAGGCTGGACATACCACATTAATGTGTAAGAATAAAAATGATTACTATAAAGAGTACGACTGGAGTACCTAAACATTGCTAACTAAGGAGGACCTTGCT
Source organism: Euphorbia schlechtendalii (assembly GCA_949673415.1). Taxonomy (NCBI): domain Eukaryota; kingdom Viridiplantae; phylum Streptophyta; class Magnoliopsida; order Malpighiales; family Euphorbiaceae; genus Euphorbia; species Euphorbia schlechtendalii. The sequence goes on from CATIWQ010398711.1 coordinate 10,678, forward strand.
CAAATGCATGGGTACTTAAGAAAACGTAAATATTTTATAGGTGATCCAGAGATCCGCTGATGACACTAGACTATGGTATTTGTATAGCAGGTGCTTGAGGCATATGACTAGAGATGAAAGATAGTTCATCTCATTGGAGCATAAAATAAATGGGACTGTCAACTTTTTAGACAACTGAAAAGGAAAGATTGTTAGAGCTGGCACAGTTGGTGTTTCTCCTTCAATTAAAGAGGTGTCTCTAGTTAAAGGACTCAAGTTTAATCTACTAAGTGTAGCCCAGCTTTGTGATAAAGGTAGGAATGTCACATTCGACTTAGCAGGTTGCTCAGTTATTAATTACAAAGACTAACTCAACTATTCTCTTTGCTCCAAGAATTAATAATGTGTATATGATTGATTTATCCCCTAGCTCCACTAATGCTTATCTTGTATCTAAGGAGGATAATTCATGGCTTTGGAACATAATGTTGGGTCATATAAATATGAACATTCTATCCAAATTAGACAAAAAGTAACTAGTTATGGGTTTACCCAGAGAAAGATAGGCTTTGCTCAGCCATCCAACTTGGTATATAAGTTAAAAAGTCATTTAGATCAATTAATAATGTATTAACTACGAGATCATGGCAGCTCCTATGCTTGGATCTTTTTTGTCCTGTTCAACCTATGAGCATCGGTGGAAAAAGGTTTTCCTTGGTTGTAGTTGATGACTTCACAAGATTCACTTAGGTAGTCATGCTGAGTAGCAAAGATGAAACCTTTGAGTCTTTTGTCAAACTCAGTAATCAGATTATGAATGAAATAGGAACTAAAATCAATAGAATCCAAAGTGATCAAGGGCTTGAATTCAAGAACTTTCATCTCGAAGAATTCTATTTAGCGCATGGAATTGACAACAACTTTTCTGCTCGTTATACTCCTCAATAAAATAGGGTTGTAGAAAGGAAGAATAGAACCATGTTGAAATGGCTCGATCCATGCTGAGGGATAATAATATAACAAAGTAATTTTGGGGAGAAGTTGTTAACACATCTTGTTATATCTTGAATAAAGTTTTAAGTCACCCAATTCTTGAAAAAAACACCCTATGAACTTTGGCAAGGGCGTAAGCCTAAGATTGGTCATCTTAGAGCATTTGGCTGTAGGTAGGTACGTTTGATCCTAAGGTTGTTGAAGGAATCTTTCTTGGTTACTCGACTAACAGTAGGGCATATAAAATATATGTTAAGACAATCGTTCTATTAGAGGAGTCTATGCATGTAGATTTTGATGAAACTAACAACGTAGATAGATGTCCATTTGATGAAGAACAAGGAGTAACCAACCAGAAAATCAACTCAGCATGCCACTCTCTATACTTCCCAACTTAGCACAAGAGCCAGAAACTGAGGAAGTTAAAGCTGATGAAGATCTTATAATCAACTTCAATGAAGCAAAAGATTAACCTCAGTAATAACAACCTAACGTAGAGACTCCCATTGTAGATCTGAGTCTTCTAAGAGAGATTAGAACTCATTGAAATCACCCAATCGAGAGTATTGCAGATGATGTTCATAATCCAGTGATGAGGAGAGGTCAGCTCAACAAGATGATGAGCCATATAGCTTTCATCACATTGATTAAACTCAAAAAGTTCGAAGAAGCAGAAGGAGATGATAATTGGATGATTGTGATGCAAGAGGAATTAGATAATTTCAAATGCAATGATGTTTGGAATGTAGTTCCTAAGCCCAAAGGAAAATCAATCATCGATACCAAATGGTTTTTCAAGAACAAGCTTGACGAAGATGGCATTTTTGTTAGAAACAAGTCAGGCTAGTTGGTTAAGGTTACAAACAGCAAGAAGGGATTGATTATGATGAGATCTATGCACCTGTAGCTCATCTTGAAGCAATTAGGAATCTATGTGTTTTTGCATCCCATATGAATTTCAAATTGTTTCAAATGGATGTCAAGAGTGCTTTCCTAAATGGCTTCATTCAAGAGGAAGTATATGTGAACCATCCCCTAGGCTTTGAAGATGCGAAGAATCCTAAGCATGTCTTCAAACTGAAGAAAGCTCTCTATGGATTAAAGCAGACACCTCATGCTTAGTATGAAAGGTTGATGAATTTCCTACTTAGAAAAGGCTATGTAAGAGGAAAAGCAAATACAACTCTATTTATCAAGAGAAAAAAACAAGATGTGTTGCTTGTCCAAATCTATGTGGATGACATTAAATTTGGAGCAACTGATGAAAAACTTTGCAAGGAGTTTAGCAAGAAAATGAAGATAGAGTTTGAAATATCAATGATGGGAGAGATCAATTTATTCCTTAGACTATAGAACAAGCAAAGTGAAGATGGAATCTTCATTACCCAAGCAAAATATGCCGAAGAAGTCCTAAAGAAGTTTGATATAGAGCATTTGAAGCTAATATCCACTCCCATGGTTGCTAACACAATCTTGAGTAATGATGAAATTGGAAAGCATGTAGATAGTAAGTTCTATAGAGGTATCATTGGTTTTCTTCTTTACTTAATTGCTAGTAGGCTTGATATTCAATACTCTGTATGCTATTGCACACGTTATCAAGATGACCCTAGAGAATCTCACTTAGCAACTATTAAGAGAAATATCTTGTACTTGTAAGGTTCTATTAATGCAGGTTTGTGGTACCCAATAGCTCAGATTTTACTCCTACAAAATACGTTAATGCAGATAATGGAAGAGACAAGCTCCACAAGAAAAGAACCACTGGAGGATGCCATTTCCTTGGAGAATACCTTGTCTCATGGTATAACAAGAAGCAAACTTCTATTATGCTAAGTGTTGCAGAAGTTGAGTACATGGCGGCAGGAAGTTGCATAGCACAAATGCTATGGATTAAGAAGTATTTGGAGGATCATGGTATAAAGTCAAATTGCCTTGAAGTTATGTGTGATAATAAGAGCACAATTAACCTATCCAAGAATCCACTTCAACATGGCAGGATGAAGCATGTCAACATTAGACTTCACTTCATAAGGGATCATGTGCTAAGGGGAGATCTAAAACTGGAGTATGTTCCTTCAGAGGAACAACGAGCTTACATATTCACCAAGCCATTAGTAAAGGAGAAATTCAACCAATGTGAAGAAAATCTCAAAGAGCTTAATCCCATCCTTTCTCAAAGAGCTAATTGGAATGGCAAAACCAATGTCAAGAAAATCTCAAAAAATTGGCTTAGTGTTGAAAATCAAGTCTTAACTCAGTGGAATGAAGTAACAAGTATTTAACCCTATTTACCTTTTAATGTAGCACTGTTAGTTTTGTTTTCTCGGTTAAAATCTCAAAAGCCACTTTATTGAAAGGGCATTTTGAATAAGAACCATCTGAAACTAAAACTACAGTTTTTAATTAAGTTGGTTAAATCCTTGTTCGATCTCACCGTTTAAACTTGATCTTGGCTTATGAGAGTGCCACGTGCCATTTTGTAGAAAGAGAGGTAATATAAGGAAGAGCTTGCTGGAGAGATAAAGTCACTTGCAATTTGAACTCTCAAAGCATTTTCTCTCAAGAACCCTAACTTCCTTCTCTCAAATTTTAATCTACAATGGTGAACCTAAGGAAATCTACTCTCATCCTTCAAGGCCAATCTAAAAGGAATATGTTTGTTCATATCGACAGTATTACTAAGAAGCTGATTTTACCTCATGGAACAACATTTACCATGGTTAACAAAGGGGATGATCAAGAGTTTAAACCTAACTCCAAAGTGGATTATGATGGCTTGATGAAGTACAAGACCATGCATAGGGTTATAAGATAGAAAAATTTTAACTAGTTCCTTCTCTTTGATGGGCCAACTATCAAGGAGTTAATCAAGAAGTTCTACTCTAATTTCTATTCCATAGAATGATTTACCAATGTTTTGATGATCTGGATAGAGAAGACTTCTTACCTAATATTTACTAAGCTAATTGTCAGCATTCTACACATGCCATTGAAGGGTATTATGCTTAGGAGAAATGGAGATGAGGAACATGTGGCAGTGCTAGAGGATCGGGAAGTCCCAAAGGACTATGGCTCTGGAGAACTATCAGCATCTAGGATGGGATGGAAAGCGAGGGTATGTCATGAGCTATTAGTCAAGTTCTTAATGCCCAAGATAGGATCATTTAATAGTTGCACCAATTTTGAGAGGTGCATTATGTATTATATGGAAGAGGGAAAGTAGCTCAATTAACCCATGATAATTTTACATCATCTCACCAAAGTGACTACCCTCTATCACTATGGTTATCTATTCATTGCTTTCACAAAGGCTGTAGGGATGGCCATCGCCAAGGTGTTGGGCAAAAGTGGAGAGACCACTATCCTATTAAAGAAAATCTTAGACTTCCAGCATTTAAAGAAATTGAAGTGTAATCAAGTCCACACAAGGTACACAAAAGCCCAAGATGTTAAGCTGAAGAAAGCTAAGGTGGTGCCTCTATGTTTCCTACAAACATCCTCAAGGAGGATGAGGATGAGTTTGTGGTTGATTATAAGGTTTCAAGAGAGGGGAGTACTGATGAAGTGCGTCTATTAGCTAAGCTTGTACAAAACTCTACCACCTCTGCTCCAACAAGTTAAAAAGAAAAGGCATGGGCTAAAAGATCAAGAGCTAATCTAGTAAAAACAAGGGTAGGAGATACGCTTGCCCAAACCCAAAACAAGGCCAAGAAGAAATTGAATCTGAAAACTCCCACTCAGAGGGCAACAGAGGTGAAGTTGAGGCAAGAAGAAGAAGAGGCTTCCAAGGAAGCAAATCCATCCAAAAGCTAGCCAGTTTAAGAGGACTTAGCTGATTCAACCATCTTGACTCAAATTAGGGATCTTGCAAGGAATAAATTTCCTTCTCTCAAAACTGATGTTAAGTTTAATGGTGTATAAACCAAGCGCTACCATTGCAAGAATTGACGGACTTATCCACAAAGAAAAATGCTAATATCCTTGAGTTTGATGAGTACTCAAGCATCCTTGCGGAACTTATCCACTTTGAAGAGTTTGAGAAGATCCAAGGGAGAGCCTGTTTGATATCAGGAATCATTTGGTGAAGGAAAGCGTGGAAAGCCTTGTGGACAAGATGGCTTTGATTCTAACTGGACTAACTGACTCTATAATTTAGCTCAATGTAGCTGTATCTTCAATTCTAACCTCAAATGTCATTGCGAATGTAGTGGCAGGTAAGGTGAAGAGTAGTATGGATGTTGCTTCAAAACAACTGAGTAGTCGAAATGCCATACTAGCAACACAAACTATGTAGTTTCACAAGTTTGTGAAGAGTATGCCAAAATAAAGACTAAAATGGACAACAAAATAAATGATATGTCAAAGTAGCTAGATATAAATAAGGATCTAGGGCACAACATGTGCGATATGATTGAGAAGATGCCTATGCTAATGATCGCTTATGATAAGAAAGTTGATGATATTTTGAGAATGGTGGATGAAGCTGTCAAAATAATGGACAAGCTTGTGTTGAACATGGATGCGCTAAGTGACAAAATTGGAGTTAGCTTGCACTCTTATAAAGACCAACACTGATGATTCTATGAAGAGCTCTCAAAAGGCTTTGATCGATGCTATGGGAAATCTATTTCCTGAGCCTACTAAATCAGTCGACCCTAGTAACGGTCTCACTATGCATAAGAAGCTTACTGCCCTAAAGGATCAACTCCATGAACTTCAAGAAAACGTAAAACACTTGGTGGCTACTAGAGCACATGATGAAAATGACATAGATTACACAGCAAGGATTGTATATTTAATGTGTCCAAGGATAGTTGAGATGGAAGCTAAATTGAAGATAACATTATCTACGGCTTATTTTAGAGGTTTTCAATAGTGCTTTCATCAGTTTACTTGCTAGTCATTTGACTAAATCACTCATTTAACCATATGTCATCACTTATTGCTGCAATATCTGAATGATCAAGACATTCTCTCAGCAAAAGGAAAGGAGCAGCAAGAGCAAAAGATATCTCCATCCATCATTAGGAAGCAAGAGGATATTTAAACTACAATCGACTCCTTTAAAAAATTTCTTAATTACATAGGGGGAGAAAGAAAGTGAAGATACTCTCGAGGCAGCCCAACAACATAGAGCTCAGATTTATCCCAAAGAACAACGTTCATCAGAGCACCAAAAACACATCAACAACAACATCAACAATATTTAAGAGGCAGAGGCTCATCTTCTCAACATCAATCTTATCAACGTGACCACCCTAAGACCCGTAGATAGATCTTCCAATAAAACTCTTGTAATAGCGATAAATTTTAATCACTTAGTACATGACACTTTTTGTTTACTGACTAAATTTGTATGAATTAAAATTACAAGTTTCTATCAAAAGTTAAGAACTTCTTCACTTGTTATATATGTGTGTTATTTCTACATATAAACTTTTGCAGGAATTAACCTAGACCAACTTGAAAGGAGAAGCTGAGTAAGATAAAATCCCAAGATAAAGAAAAGTTCTCCAAGTATGGGGGAGCTAATATTGACTAAAGGAAATCACTCAGTATGGGGGAGTTTATACTGACCAAGGAGTTCACTCAACATGGGGGAGTCTTTTATCACTTATCAGGTATTTCCATATCCATAATCTTTTTATTTAATTAATTTCCTCTACTTCTTAGTTTGTTATATGTTTCAAAATAGGGGAAATTATTGAACTTGAGTTAATAGTACCTCATAGTAATTAAATGTTTTGGAAATAAAAAAATGATTAGGATAGTGAAATTAATTAGGTACTAAGTAGACTCTCAATTAGGCAAGTTTCACTTGAGGTTGTTTAAGGGAAAACAACTTAGTTTAACTAAATCTTAATTAAGTTATGGCTTAGGATAAGAAAAGCTGAGGAGGCTAAGTATTACATAGTTTATGAGATATAACTCAGCTGTGCCGAGTAGCTTTTATTTTAGTAAAAGCTAAGTTATTGAGACACTTAGAATATAAAGACACTTGTGCATTTAACACTGTCTGTAAAGATAAAATATTCCCTTTGGTGCTTTTCAAGTAAAAAGCATTGAAATCAAAATAGATATTCCTATGGTCTCCCTTCTAAAAGGTGTCAGTATAGAATTTTAGAGATTTCTCACAAGCGTCCAAGGCAAAAAGGCATAATCTAACATGCACCATTTTCAGTATCTCCGCGCAACTCTGCAACGACAGCAAGTCAAATAATTACAGGCTTCCACGTTGCATCTCGCGTGCTCCTCTCTCAAATGGATTTTCTTGAAGAAACAGGTTATGATGCATGAAAGATTAATGGATTATTCTCACATCTAAAACTTCAAAATTGCTATATCTAAATGTTCAAGAATCTGTTTCAAATGGGCAGACTTAAAAGTTGTGAAGAGAAGAGATTTTGAAGAACAAGTCACGATGAAATGTTTGCAATGGCCACTTCTAACATCCACAAGTATAAATTAAAGAATGAAGTAGACGTTCAAACTTGGTGGATCACCTCAAATTTCTTAAGAGATGAAATATTGTTCAAGCAATCACAACATTCAGACATTCCAAATTTCAAGCAAATGCTAAGTTTCCAAATCTATTTGTAAAGAGAATTAGATTAGCATAGAGTCTCCCTAAGCTTAATAATTGTAAAAGGATTCAATGATTTTTTTAAGTTGAAATCCTTAGTTCATAAACTTTCATTTTAAAATCTGTGAGCTAGTTTAGGAATGGTACCAAAACTGAGTATTGAGAGGTAACTAGAAAGGACAATACTTTCTGTAAGTGTATACCCCCTATAAAGGCTTCTCCGACTATTAAAGGAAAGTAATCACTAGTGGATTGAAGCTCAAAAAGAAATCGATGGATTAGAGATAGGCTCGGGGCCAAACAAGGATAAATTTGAGTTGTAAACTTTCCTTAACTCTTTTATTACCTTTATAAGTGTTTGTACTCAATTCATCATCTCTCTATTTCATATATCATCTTGAAAACCAAATTGAGCTGAGTAAGATTACTTAGCATAGATTGAAGGCAAACTAAGTCAGTGAAAGCTTAGTAGTTTACAGGGTGTAGACTAAAGTGCATTTAGCATACTCCACTCAGCACACATAAAAAAACAACCTGGAATCAATTTCTAAAATTTCTAAAGTATCAAGTATAATCGCATTCACACCCCTCTGCACGATTATTAAAGCTAAAGCAGACCAACATCTTCCACACAATTATTTATTTATTTATTTTCTCCACGTTAAAACTCTTGATTGAAGGGGAAAAATATTTTGTTTCCAAAATGTCAATCAAGAAGTAAAAATGCACATATTGAAACTTTTAACTCCAAAACAATTCCATTACTTTTCAAGTTTCCAAACCAACCAAATTATTTCCAGGTCATCTTGAAAATTGGGAAACATCTATGTTGGGAATTTCCAGAGAGCATGGTGGCCTTCCATGTTCTAAGCTCAACTTTGACACTAAATTAGTTCCAGGTAATCTCAAAAATATTGGTAAATCTATGTTGAGGATTCCCAAAGAGCACAACAGCATTCCAAATAGGTGATCTCAAAAATTGGGAAACATCTATGTTGTGGACTTCCAAAGAGCACATCGGCCTTCCATGTTATGAGGTCAACTTCAGCACTAAATTATTTCCAAGTAATCTTGAAAATTGGGGAACATCCATGTTAGGGATTTCCAAAGAGCACGGAGGCCTTCCATATTCTGAGGTCAACTTCAGCACTAAATTATTTCCAAGAGATCCAAAAAATTAGGAAACATCCATGTTGGGGATATCCAAAGAGCATGGCGATCTTTCCATGTTCCGAGGTCAACGTTAGCACAAAGTTATTTCTAGGTGATCTCGAAAATTAGAAAACATTCATGATGGGGATAACCAAAGAGCATGATAGTTTTCCATGTTTTGAGATCAACTTTAGCACTTATTTTCAAAGTTAACTCAATTATTTCTTCGTCAAAGTTCCGAACGGTGCACTTTCACACCTACTAGTCAATCAAGAGAACACAATTATTTCCTCAAGAAGATAACTAGGCATTTTAAACTTTTAAGTTAACCTTGTCAAAGTTTTGAGTGGCGCAGTGTCCCACCTCGAGGTCAACTTCAACACCTCATGCCACCCAAGGTATGATTTCTATCCCTTGCTCTTTTCATGTAGTCATTCTAACTTATGGCAAAAGTTATCACACTAGGGGCAGCTTGTGAACATGTGATTCTTGGTCCCTGTCGTGAAGCGAAATGAGAAATATTTTCACTTGCTCGCTTGTTCCAATGATTCGCATTGAGGTTAGGAGACATTCAAAGGAGATCTTCGGGCCTTTTTGAAACCTAAACTGTTCGATCCAACCCAAACTATCCGAAAAAACCACTCAAAAACCGTAAAAAGCTAATAGAAAAATCGCCATTACTACCCGACCTAGCCTAACCAGCCCAAACCAATCTGATATTTTTAACCGATCTTAGACCGGTATGGTATTGATCCAATAAGAGAACCGGTACTAGTCTGATACTAGTTCATCCAGTGAACCTGTCCCGGCCTAGTGGTTGCAAGGTCGGACCGACACTAGCCTTGCCCATGTGGCAAGATCAGTTCTAGCTAACTTGTAAGCCACTCCTATTTTCATCTTTTCCCACTTTATACTTAATTATTTTTATCCTTTCTCAGTAGTACCCTTTAACCTACTTATATTTAAATTTTTTACCAACTTCTATAAAAACCTAAAAATTAGGGTTTTGAGAGGTTGGTTTTTCTTACCATTTTGGGAAATTTTAGAGAGAGGTTAGAGAGAAATATTCTTATGGTTTTCTAGAGAAAAGTTAGGAAAATCACCACTTGCATTTTTTCCAACATTTTCTCCGAATATCCCTCTTTTCTTTCGTGTTTTCGAAGTTAAAGACTGAAATCTAGTTCCCAAGTTTTTTAATTTCTCACTAAAGTCAACTTTTTGTCACTTTTTCTTCCAAAAATCAAGCACAAGGCTTCGAGGATTTCTTTTTTCGGGGTTTCTAGCTCCAAAGGTCACGTATTCACCTCGGAGGGGTAAGATTCTAAGCTTTTGGAGACTATTGGCATGTTTTTTATGCATTTTTAGTTGGTTTCAGTTTTATTTTGGGTCTATCATAGTTAACAGATAGGTACCTATCTAGTTAGATCGGTACCAGTCCCTAAAGAGGGCCAATCAAGGCCACTGAATAGGTAGCAGTCCGATCCTCCTAGGACCAGCATTAACCGATACGGTGTACCAGACTTGTACCATCCTACTAGACCGATACCGACCCTCTATGGGGCCGTTCTCGACCAGTCAGGTGAGTATCTGTTTGGTACCAATCTACCTTCTCGAATTTTTAATTTTTGTCCTAGTTTATGTTTATTTTTGTTGTTTTATACCCCACAGAATGGGAAAATCTGTTTTCTCCCTATAACCGACCAAATTTATACAATGTATAATCCAAAAAAAATAAAATTTTGTAATAAATTAAGTCTAAAATTAATGGTTTTCAAATAAAAGCACGTGGGGACCCTGAATTCCTCACTTTTAAATCCATACACACATGATTCACCCTAATCTAACTTATGCTACTAATTGTATCTTGTTTTGTATACTAATTATGCCATGATGTTGTGATATATCTCGTGCATACTTTATTCATGCAGGTAGATTTAGGTTAGATGTATGTTAACGTTTATTTTTTCCATCTGGTATTGCAATTGTAAATAAAAATGTATCTATAGATCATTTGTATTTAGGGCTATTTGTATATTCCCCCTGGTTTGTATTATTATTTTACCCTACCCCCTTAGGTTAGAAGCCTTCTATTTATTTATTTATCACTTTCCTTTATTTAATATTAACTCAAATAACGATGAAGTAGGTAGCTCATCCAAACCCAAATCTTTGTACTACGATGCGGTTTAGGCTTAACGGATCTAGGTTGTACCAAATTTCCCCGTAGAGGTGATTCGGGTGGAAACTCCCTAACGTAGGCTAGAGGTTTAGGCCTTGTATCTTTCCATATCTTTTATTTCCTATCGTAAAACCCATGTGCCCCATCTCATGGGGTCTAACCTCACTTTGACTCCAGGGGTATCAAAACATCATTCGCTCACACACATCCACTCAAAATAATTTAAAATTCATATGGGAAACAAAAGCACATAAAATCCTGATAGCTTCAAGCCTTGTTACTGGTGCATAGGTCTCCTTTTATTCAATCCCTTCGTGTTAATTGTAGCCTTGCGTGACAAGACTGGCCTGGTTCCACACAACATTGAATCTTTATCAAGCCTGTTCTTAAACACCCATTTAGTTCCAATGATTGATTTTTCTCTAGGCTTCGATACCAGATCCCAAACATCATTGTGTTTAAATTGGTCTAGTTCTTCTTTCATCATGATCATCCAGTGGTCATCACCTTCTACATCTTCAAACTTCTTGGGTTCTATCAATGAGATGAAGTCTAGAAGGCTCATCATGTTGCTGACTGACCTCGCATCATTATAAGATTATGAACATCATTGAAAATGCTTTCCATTTGGTGATTGCGATGAGATTTAATCTCTCTCGGAAGATTCAGATCTACAATAGGAATCTCCAAACTGTGTTGTTGACTCCAAGCTTGATCTTCTTCATTGAAGTTGATTGAACGATCTTCATTATCTTTAACTTCCTTTGTATTTGGCTATTGTGCTAAGTTGAGTAGCATAGGGAATGGCATGCTGAGTTGATTTTCTGCTTGGTTTACTCCTTCATCAGCATTAGAGACACATCTACCTATATTATTAGTTTCATCGAAATCCACATGCATAGACTCCTCCAAAAGATCAGTTCTCTTGATATATATTCTATATGTCCTACTATTTGTTGAGTAACACAAAAAGATGCCTTCATCAACCTACAAATGAAACTTACCTAGCTGCTCCTTGGTATTTGAAATAAATCACCTACAGCCAAATGATCTTAGATAACCAATCTTAAGCTTGCGCCCTAGCCAAAGCTCATAGGGTGTTTTCTCCATAATTGGGCGAATTAAAACTTGATTGTGTTAACAACTTCTCCCCAAAAGTACTTTGGTAGATTGCTATCACTCAACATGGATAAAGCCATCTCAACTATAGCTCTGCTCTTCCTGTCTACAACCCCTTTTTATTGAGGCTTTTAAGGAGCAAAAAGTTATGGTCAATACCATGTGTTAAACACAATTCTTCAAAAAGGAAGTTCTCGAATTCATGTCCACGATCACACTAGATTCTATTGATTTTAATTCCTAGTTCATTCAGTATCCGGTTATTTATTTAACAAAAGACTCAAAGCTTTCATCTTTGCTACTAAGCAAGATTACCCAAGTGAATCTTGTGAATTCATTTACTACGACAAAGGAAAACCTCTTTCTGCCCATACTAATTGGTTGAGCAGGGCCAAAAAGATCCAAGTATAGGAGCTCTAATATTCTCTTAGTTATTACATGGTTTATTGATCTGAAAGACTTTCTAGCTGTTCGCCACTTTTCTACTGATAAGTTTAATAGTTTGTTCACATGATTCGGCTATATATCAATTGTGCAAAAAACTTGTTTACAAAAAATATAGGTGTTGTTAGTACCTCTTATCAAATAGAAAAATGATGATAACTGAAAGAATATAGTTGCGATGTAGTTTTAAAAGATATCGATCCCATAGGGAAGGGCTAGCTCTAAAGATCAACAAGGAAAATAAAATATAATAAGGTAAAGTTTTAGGAAAGAAGGTAGAATGAAAAATGAGTAAATATAAGTATGAAAGATTAGAGAATCTAATATATAGATCTTCCCTATGAAATAAGGATAGCAGAGAAAGAATGCAAGTTCAACAAAGTTGTTACGATTCACCAAACTAATCCAACAGACTCGGTTCTAAATACTCAGATGTTCAATTATTCACCATAGAGCAACACATGAAATGACCTTTCAAGATCTAGTGCAAACGAATTAAGACTATCATATAAACCTAGACAACATTAATACTATGCTTAGTACGGGTCGCTCTCACATAGCCACATTTAGCAAGTTACCATTCCAAAAATGTTGGCTCACTAAACAGCGTTATAACACAGATCCAGTGATTATACACGATATTGTTAACCCCGAAATTACTCTTAAAACCAACTCCAACGCATATAACTTGATTAACATGAAAGACTTAACATGAAATACGCATTATGACACATAGACATATCATAAACTTTGAAATAGAAAGTATACGCAGAAATTAAAGCAAAGTTGTAAGGTATGCAAGTGAAAGCTAAAGTTGATCAAACCGTATCCACTCTTTAATGGGGGTCGTCAATTCTCGCAAATCCTACATCTGCTTTGAATTTTGTCTCGGCCAGTACTAAACCTCCACTAGGATGCTATTCTTTGTGAATATCGAACAAATGAATATTGAAGAATGAAAACATTTATTAATGAGTGATTTGCAAGTACACTTATACAACAATTGCTCGAGAATGTAGAG